>JAKKIK010001019.1:0-20150 GCA_024500135.1 Heterodera carotae | reverse complement strand
GAAATGTTCTGCCTTTCCACTCCCTACACAATCCCCAAAATGAATCAATAAACGGCAAATAAAAGGGGAGGAGACACTTTTACATATCTATTAAAAATATGCATTAAGAATTGTGCGAAAAGAACTGTAAATGGCTAAATATGAAAGATCTATTGTTTTAAACAACGGAAAACAAGCAAAGGTTCTATAATTATTGTGTAGCCATATTGAATTTGATCCGAATTCGAGTTTTGAATCGGCTAGCAAAAACGAATTCTCGCTAACCGAATTCGGAATTCGAATCGGCGCCAAATTCAATTACGACTACAACAAATATCATCGGGCAACAGCAGCAGAGGTTGGTTTGGTGGGAAATAACACGAAAATAGTAATGCATTGATAAGGCACAAACATAAAATTTTTGGTATCAAAAGTAAATGAATGAATGGAAATGGAATGGTGAGAGAAAGGGCAGACGGACACTTGAAAGAGAGAGAGAGAGGGGAGAGAGAGAGAGGGGAGAGAGAGAGGTAGAGAGAGAGGGAGATAGAGAGAGAGAGAGGGGGAGAGAGAGAGAGAGAGGGGGAGAGAGAGGGAGAGAGAGAGGTAGAGAGAGAGGGAGATAGAGAGAGAGAGAGGGGGGGAGAGGCGGCAGGAGGAAAAGTCGGTTAGAAGACCAAAGAACAGAAGAGAATGAAATTAGCAAAGTTTGAAAACAAACACTTACATATTAAAATTGGTCATTTCACACATTACACATTGGCAATTGGCCATTGTGACATTTGTTGGAAAACAAACGAATGGGCAAGGCGAGAGAGAAATAAAAAGGAAGCGAGAGAGAGGAGAGAGAGAGAAGAATGAGAAGGCAAAATGTGAGAGAGTGAGAGAGAAAGAGGGATCATTTTAGCCCCTCCCCCTCCCCAAATAACTCTACGCGTAGCGTAAGGGAAAGGAACAATTTTGTTGCTTGAGGGCATAAGGAGCGAGTGTGCATGCGTGCGGCGTGCGCCGAAGGGATCAGCCGAGTGTGAAAGGATCAATTAACGGATAATTTCATCGATACGCGCAGCAAAAACGACAAAACGCCGTTGGGCGGAATATATGGAATAATAAATAACTTAATAATCAAGCGGTTCAAATTGTAAAATTAGCTGTTTGGCGTTTTTTACTTGTTTCTGTACAGGCAGTGCCTGGGGAACTTCGTCTCTGATGAATAAAAAGTTAAGTGTTTGTTTATTGACCATTTTTGGATTTTTTGTTTTTTTGGCATTTATTTCTTTAAACTTTGTCTAATCAATTAGCTTGTGCTAGCTTTAGCTCATCGAACGTTTTTAATTTTGCTATTCTATTCAGCCTAAAGCAGTTAAATCGGAAGAAAAATGTGTACTGATTTGGGCGTTCGGATGCGCCGCCCACCACCGCTTCGTTATGCCATTCAAACTTTTGAGGGCATAGCCTCAAGCAGTAATTCAGTAGCAGCACATCCTTTCTTGTCCATAGTGTTGGAGGAGGACAGCTCTTGTCCCCCCCCCCCCCGCCCATCCTCTTAACAACAACAACTGTTCTTCCATTTCATCCATTCGAAAGAGTAAGAGTCATCCCCCCCGGCCTCACTCTCTGTCAGACATATTATGTTATGTTGGGTGCCCCCGGGGGAGTGTCCCCCTAGGAGGGAGTCGGCCGATATGAATGCAATTTATGGGCTCCCATTAAATAAATATAAAAAAGGCAGTGAGAGAACGAGCGGGCGGGTGGAGGGAATTGTTTGAATAGGGGGGGGAGAGGGGAAGAGATTGGATGGGTGGGAGGGAACAAAGAAAGATGAATGATGAAAAGAGGAGGAGAGAAATGAAATGATCGATCGGAAGAATGGAAGATAAGGAGAGAAAGAGAGAGAGAGAGAGAGAAAAAAAGAGAGAGAGAGAGAGGATGATCGATCGGATGAGAAGGTGCTGACAGTTGATAATGAAAATGATGATCAGACGGACGGGATAATAAAGTTAAAAAAGAGGGGGGGGGGGGTGAGTGAGTGCGCAAGTCGTAATTCGTTCAGAATTGAGAAGAATTATCCCCTACCCCATTCTTTTCCATCACTTCTTCAAGCCCGAGTCCTCCCTCATTCTTTTGTCTTCAATTTTGATCAGTGTAGAATAATGATCGCATGAAAGGTGAGGACGTTAAGAAGCATTATGGGAGACAATGATTGATCGGCAGAATGGTAGAGAGAGAGAGAGAGAGAGGGGAGAGAGAGAGAGAGAGAGAGAGACGAATGCAGTAAAAAGACGATCAAACCGGGTTTTGCTCAAGGGAAAGAAGAGATTTGTGGAGGAGAATGATGAGGAGGGTTAGTTGACATGATTGATCGCTCTTGAAAACCTTGGAGTGCAATTCCCTAAGAGATGAATTTGCGAGTGTTGCGCGTGCGCGTCCGTCGGCGCTTACTGAGGCCGTGGGGGGCGGGGGGGGGCGATTCGGCTGCGATTGTTGAATGAAAATCATAGCACCACCAAATAGCAGATTATAAAGCACAAAAAATAAAGTTGATACAAAAAGTGGATCCATTTTTTAGGGAAAACTTTGACTCCCTTTAAATGCACTATTATAAAAATTGTACCGACTCATCCTTTTCACCATCATCGCTAATCATCACAAGACAGGGTCACACTTTGGTCTGATGACCATTAGTTTACTCGAAGAGCATTTCGGAAATTAAATTTTGTAAATGAATTACAGTGCTTGAGAGTGGTTGATGAGTGCCGGGGGGGGGGGGAATTAGTGGGGAAGGGCGCTGGAAGCAAATGTGAAGCGAGAGAGGGCCAGCAGCGGTGGCGGCAAATGATGGTGGTGGTGGTGGACACTTCCGTCGTCATCCATCCATCGCCGTCCGTTGGGATGTCGGTGAAGTGAAGAGAGAGAGAGAGAGGGGAGGGAGGGGAGGGGAGGATGGAAGGGGCGGGGGGAGGGAGGGGAGGAGGGAAGGGGCGGGGGAGGGTGGGAAGAGAGGGGGAGGGAGAGGAGGGGGGAAGGGGCGGGGGAGGGAGGGAAGGAGGGAGGAAGGGGGAGGGGCGGGGGGAAGGAGGAGAGGGGAGGGGAAGGGGCGGGGGGGGAGGGCGGGAGGGAAGGAGGGAGGAAGGGGCGGGGGGGGGGGGAGGAAGGAGGGAGGAAGGGGCGGGGGACAAGCGATTGACTCCGCTCACTCTTCGCGGATGAAAGGAAGGCGAAGATGATGAGATGGAGGAAGAGTGAAGAACGACCACGATGACAGACACACACACGCATAACACAACAGAACGTGGAGGGATAAACTGGGGGACTAAAAACAAAACCGGAATGTCCCGACCGACGAGCGATTTGTCGGAGTGCGAGGGGTGGGGCGATGGAGGTGTAAGTTCAAACCCCCCAAGGTGATAGACTTTATAAAAGAGATTATAGTGTAGGTGGAGAGAGAGAGAGAGAGAGAGAGAGAGAGAGAGAACAAAATTAAAGGGAACCGATAGAAATTTAAGGGAAGCGTGAAAACAATGGACCATAAAAATGGGGGCAAACGGACCAAATCATGGAAAAATAAGCAAAAAATTTACTGGAGGATTAATGTTTTAATTTTAAATGCTGTTTCTTGCATCGATTTTACCAATTTCGCAAATTATTAATATATATATTTTTCTAAATAATTTTATTTGTTTTTTTGAAGTAAGCTGACAAAGGACTTTTTTAAAAGGGCAGATGAAATGATGTGCAAAGCCGTGAAAAGCCAAGTGATTAATGAAGTGAAAGGATAATGGAGAAGGCGGTGGGGAGAGAGAGAAGGAGAAAGTGAAAAGATAGAAGAGAGTGGGATGAGAAAGAATTTTTTGAAGGTTAGGAAAGATGCAAAATGGAGATGAGAGGAAGAGTGATGCAGAGTAAGAGAGATAGAGACAAAAATGCAGAGAGAGAGAGAGAGAGAATATGAGAGAGAGAGAGAGAGAGAGAGAGAGAGAGAGAGAATATGAGAGAGAGAGAGAGAGATAGACAAAAATGCAGTGTGCTTAGAATGGAATACAAACCCTCCATCGAAGAAAAGGGCGGGCGTTTGGGGGGAGGGGGGGGGGGGGGGGAAATGGGCTAATTTTATGTGAGTGTCGTCGCAGTTATTTGCTTGGGGGGACGAACAAAAAGCGCGACAAATGCCACAGAGGGGGAGGATAAACAAAATATGTACATAAAAGGAATCAAAATGACAAGGCAAAGGCAGTCAAATCATTCAAACTGAATTCAATTATTCGTCGAATACGGCGGCGGTGTCCAGCCAAAATGACACTTTTCTGATGCCCAAAATTTAACACATCCAATTAATTACATTAAAAAATTCGAATCAATTTTTCGCTGCTTTCCCTCACTACGACATTCAGAATGCTAATAGATTTACTTTATGTAAATTGTTGCCCAAAAAATAAATGATAAAAAAGGGTTCTAAATTTTTATGTTAAATTGATCACGAACTTTGTTATGAATTTTGCAGACAGAATAAGGAAAATTGTACATTTATTCCCCGAGGGAGTCGGCGTGAGAGGAGAGAATATAAATACAAAAAGAGAGGAAGAAAAGAAAGAGAGACAGAAGAAAAAGGAAATAAAAAGGGAAAGAAGGAAGAAAGAAAAGGGAAGAAAAGGGAAAGAAGGAAAGAAAGAGACAGAAGAAGAAGGAAATAAAAAGAGAAAGAAAGGAAGAAAGAAAAGGGAAAACAGAGAAAAAAGAGTAATTTGTTTGTACAACTGCGGATGGATGGGTCATCTGAAAAAAGAAAAGTCAAACTAACAAAGCGATTTTTGAGACCAATGCAAATTATCTTTCTGAATAGAGATCGATCAAACAATTAAATGACCAATTTGACCAATTAGGTACGTACAATATCTGATTGCTGACAAATGGAGAGGCCAACTATTGATGAAAATTCAGTCCGGATTCGGCGTTAGGCTTCATCCCTGGTACAAATAAATGTAAAAACAATACATATTTTCTCATTTTCATGTTAGGGATATGGATTTTGAATAAAAGTTATGCAAGTTGTATGTAAATTGCAAGCCGTACACATTCAATTCATTCATTTCATTCATTCATTCATTTCATTCGTTGTTCGTCGCATGGATTGGGCGGATTATCTCTCTCTTTTGCTGCTGTGCCTTCCCACCCTTTTTTACTTCCATCCCAACTTTGCCCACTTCTCTTCTGTGTGTGCTTGGCTGGCATCTGCCGCTATTTTATACTTATTTTAATAGGCATGTCAAAATTGGTGGTCCAATACAAACGAAAAGAACAAATCTTATCGAGTCGTAATGTTTTTTGACAAAATTTGGACGTGGACGACGATGATTATCAGTCACTATCGCCGTCGTCACCCCCCGCCATCAGTCGCCTCCCCTCCCCCCTCCCCGCCTCGACTCTGTCGCGGCGTCCATTGGCTGTTCTGTGTCCGTCCCCCTCCCCCCCTCCTTCCATCTTACCCCCCCCCCCCTGCCCCTTCTCCGCGTTCCATTGTTTGTCGCTGTGTTTGCTTTCCTTTCCTCGCTTATTTCCAAACACATTACACCATTTTGACAAAAAATGAACTAAAAGAGAGTTAAATGGGGAGGCGGCGGATGAGATGAATGAAGAAGTAAGCGGATGATGAGGAGGAGGAGATGGAAGCATGAAGAAAGGAGTGAAGTGATGGGGGCATAATATTAAATAATAAAAATGGGAAAAGAAATAAAGAACAGATAAGTATGGCAAAAGGAGGGATGAATGGATGAGAGAGAGGACATTGCCGAGAGGGAGGAAAGAGAGAGAGAGAGAGTGAGAGAGAGAGAGTGAGTAATTCTCCAACGGCGGATGGGATTAACTATCAACCATTTCTTCTTCATTCATCTACAAATATATTATACATATTATTGTGCATTCTTTTAATTGGCATGAAATTAATGCCCACGGATTAAAGGCGTTTAGCTGTTCCCTTATCTCCTTAATAAATCTGGGGGGTTGTGAAATTAAATTGTTTTTTTTTTGTTGCACCAATTGCCCCCGTCAATATGTGTACAAACAATGTGTATGTATATGCCATGCCATACATATACAAATAAAATGGAAAACGATTATTTTGCCGTGGCGGAGGAATTAGAAAAGTGCCAAAAGGCAGAGAAATTAGTGGGAAAAGAAAGCAGTCAGAACGGATAATAAACACAAATGCAGATAAAAAGAGTCAATGAAAAAAACTATCAGTAAAATTTATTTTCTCTTAATTAAACCCTCTGCCGCCGGACTGCACCGATCAGTAAAATTATTTAATGAAATCAGTGATCAAAATGAATGTTTGGATTTGGATGACAAAAAAAGAAGGCATCAATTCAATTAGCTTTCATGGATTTAAAAACGTGCTCTACTAAATAGTACAAAGATAAGAGTGGATATATATTGTAAGTGCTGCATCATCAAGCAGTGTGTGTTAGTAGTGTTAGTTGGCAAATTTGTGGGGAATCTGCTGGTGGTGGTGGTTTTGAGGGAGTAAGTGGAGGAAGGAGGAAAGGGTCCATTAATATGCACAAGGGAAAAGACAATGGATTTGGGAGAGAAATACAGACAGGGAAGAGAGGAAGATTTTAACTGGGAAGAGAGAAGAGATGAGAAAATGTGAAGATGAGAGGAAGAGATGAGATGAGAGGATGATAGGAAGAGAGGAAGATGAGATGAAATGAGGAGGATGAGATAAAAGGAAGATAGGTAGGAAGAAAAGAGAGATGTGAGGATATGGATAAGTCCATGAAAGGGCTAAGGAAAAAGTAAGGGATTTGAGGAGGAAAAAGTAAGGGATTTTGCTGGCCAAAGAGCAACGGAAACGACTTGGCGAACAGCAGCAGGAAGAGTTGGGTGGGTGTGAGAAGATTTTCGGGGCCATTTTTAAGGGGAGGGAGAGGGAGAGGGAGAGGGGGGAGAGGGGGTACTTCATCGTTTCGGGCGCAATTTCCCCCCTCCCCCCCACCAATCGTTCGCACAATTGCGCGAATAAAAAAAGCAGACGACGAAATGATGATGATTGGCGGGCGAAGGACATGTGGAGTTGAGATGAGAAAGTAAAAAAGAAAGTGGGTGGAAATGGAAGAATTGGGGGGACTTTGGAAAAAGAACCAAGAAAAGTAGGCGATTGGAATTGTATGTAAAAAAGAGTTCGACCAAGCACAAAAGGGGCGGGGCGCCAAAATCAAAAACGATCAAAATTCAATTCGCCGTATTCACTTACTTTTATTGTTTGTTTTTGCTGAATGCCAGCGATGCTTTCATTCATTATCCATTCTATTTTATTTCCTTCGCCCCTCTCTTTTCTGTGTTCCCTAATGCGATGAAATGCTCACATCTCTCTCTCTCCCTCTCCTCTCTCTCCCTCTCCTCTTTCTCCCTCTCTCTCCCTCTCCTCTTTCTCCCTCTCTCTCCTCACTCTATCCCCCCTTCTTTATTTCTCTCTCTCTCTCATCCACTCCCTTTGCTTTCATATCCTTCCTCTTCTGTTTGCTCCTTTCTAACCCAGTCCCGTTCCCAAATACACCCGCGGGTGCCGTTTGGCGCAAATTGGCTGCAAAAGAGAGGGAGAGAGAGAGAGAGGGGACGAAGGGCGGGCAAATATACCACCACACCCAATGAGCGACCAAGCAAGCAGAGAGTGGACGACGGATGAATGAGAGCGAATGAATGAATGGAAATGGTGAAGAATCGGTTGGTTGAAGAGTGAAGCGATGTTTGGGTGGTTGGGGCAGAGGGAGGGAGAGGGGAGGGGAGGGAGGGGGGGGGGAGGGGAGGGAGGGGAGGGAGGGAGGGGATGACCGAAACAGATTTTTAGAAGGAAATGCGATCGGATGAAGCGTCGTTTCCCGTTGGACTTCCCCCTTCCTTTTACCCCTGCAATATTTTGTTTACATTTTGTCTTCTGATTGATTCATTTGCAGGTGTCACCATAAATTTAATAAATTAAAAAATGGCAATGACTTTGGTCAATTAAGAAGCCACGATTTGGGTTGGTCTGTTCTGCAATTGATTCTGTGTGCCATTTGTTGTTTAAAACAAAACCAAATCGGGCCCCGCAACCAAAAAGTATCCAAACAAAATTTAAATAATTCAATGGATATTATATATCTCTTCTCACTCCATTTAAAATTATGCAAATGAATTAACCCACCTCTCAGTTGTTTTGCTCAACAATTGTTTGGAAATGGCAAAAATTTTCGGTAAATTCTCTAAAGGGGGAGGTAGGTGACTAAAGGGATAATTTGACATTTTGTGGGTAATCCTATAAAGAAAGGGAGGGGAGGGGGATAAAGAAGGAAGGGAAGGAAGGAAGAAAGCGGCTAATAACAATTTGGGGGAAGTCAACGAAAGAGAGAGAGAGGGAGAAGGGGCGGGACAGAAGAGAGAGAGAGAGAGAGAGTAAAATAACTGCGAGAGGTAATGAATAAAAGAGAGGGATGAGAAAGAAGAAAAAAGGCAAAGCAAGAGAGAGGATGGCAAGAAAGGAAGAAACGCAGCGCAAGGATTACGGGGACGAAAGAAATTAGAAAGGCGAAAGAGAATTGAGAGAAGGAAAGAGAGGGAGGGCGAATGGATGCAGCGCGTTTGGGCGCACGCCGCCCACCGCCTCTTTCCATCATTCATTTATTCTTCGGTCCTTCGTTCGTTCTTCGGAATAATTGGAAGCATTTCGAATGAGCAAAGAAAAGGTGCGGCGGGGGAAGGGAGAGGGAAGGGGGGGGGAGGGGCGGGGAGGGAGGAGGGATGGGGGAGCGAAGGAGAGGGTGAAGGGGGAGGGAATGGAGGGGTTGGGGAGGGGGGAGAAGGAATGGAGGGGGGGGGCGAAAGGGAGAGGGAGGGAGGAGGGGGAGGGAAGGAAGGGTGGAAGGGAGGAGGTAGAAGGAAGGGAGGGGGGAGGGGGAAAGGAGCAGAGGGAGAAGGGGGGGGGAGGAGGGTGGAAGGGAGGCGGTGGGAGGTGGGAAAGTCATAAATTTGCCCCAAAGGGAACAAATGCTTAGGTATTTTTGCACCCTTTGCTATGTAACCCAAAAAATTCTGATCAAAATAGAAAGTGCGGAAAAGGGAAAAAAGGTTAAGCCTCAAAAAATTACATTGAACATTTGTCGTTGTTGGGCAGACAAAATAAGGCATTACGTACAATTCATTAGAACCAAAAGAAAAAAAGAAAGACACCGATGCCACGCCCATTTTTAGGAAAAGCCATTAAAGTTGTAAAGTCTGCACCCGCCGATTACGTACATAGGGCAACTTATAAGGCAAGAAGACAAAATGGCGAGAAATCCATTAAAAATGTTAATACGGGTTGGGCTTACAAATTGGATTAGTCTTATCAATTCAAACATCAAAATTAAATCTGTGCCCATCCAAGACTAAAACATCTTTCTTCGAGAATAGTTTCGGTAATACTCCGTCGGGAGGTCTTTGTCAGTGGCCCTTTAGGCGTGAAGCCGTATTTTTAATTGTCTTTTGTTTCTGGACAATTCTGACCACTTTGATACTAAATCGAATCGGGACAAACTTAAAGTTCAAGGTCGCTGATCAGGAATCCCTGGTGATGTTTGTTTAGACATCTCCCGCCATAATTGATTTGAAAAATAATTGACAAATGTAAAACTATGATTTGAAATCAATAGAATATCAGATGTATGATCGGCGACCCTGAAAGCGTTGGAAATTTATTATTTAGACTTTCGAAATTTGCTGATTAGACCAATTACCGCTTTTTGCCTGATTGTGAGTAGATGGCGCGCCGTTCACAGATTTTTTAATTTCTATTAATTACAACGATTTCGTTTGAGCGCAATTTTAAAAAAAGAAAATAGACACGTTGCCTCTATCCACGCCCACGGACATTTTTTTATCAAGCAATTGGACATGGCCAATGTTGGTTTGAGTCAATAATCGGTCTTCTCCTCTTTTTTTCCAGACTTTGATTGGCATTTTGAAAATCCAATTTATAAACACAATTTAATAACATTATGCATAAGTGATTTAACATTTTAATTTTCTTTCAAAAAAGCTCACAAATGAATCAGTTTCGTGTGGGTCGACAACGTGAATTGTTGGGCATTGCGGAAGATTATGCGGACGATGTAAGTGACGAGAGGAGACTTATTGTGGGAAATAGACACCATGGCTGAATAACGCGGCAACTTTTAGATCCCTTTCATTTTTCAGGTTTTGCGCCACACCAAAAAGGTCTTGCCACATTTGGCTCGGCTTTTTCTCGCCTCAACATTCATTGAGGACGGTTGTCGCATGTGGTTTCAATGGAACGACCAAAGAGAGTTCATGCAGGTTGGGTTTGGAATGGGATCACCAACAGAAATGCCTTCAAGCATTGTCCCAAGTTCTGTCCGGATTTAGGAGTCTTGGTCCTGCGGCTGGTTTCTTGCCATGCTTTTTGTTGTGTTCAATTTCTTCGGCCAACTTTTTCCTGTTGTGATGGTCATGGTCCGAAAATATGTTGGAGTTGCCTGTGCCATTCTTGCGGGAGGTTTTTTAAATTAATTTTTTATTGTTATGCTTTATCACGGTTCAGTTGTATTGCTCCAAACATTTGCCTATCACATCATTTGGGACCTTAAATTTTTGGCCAGGTTTAAAGATTTTGAAAATTTTTGTGAATTCATTGATCGTTCGTCCTAAATTATTGCAAGACATTCCAATTCTTTTTAGAAATGTTGCCGTTTTTGGTGGCCTCGTTCTTCTCTACGCTGAAACTTTGGAGGAACGAAGGTCACTGTTCGCCGGTGTGCCACAAATGGACGACCAAAACAAGCCCAAATCATATATGATTTTGTTAGGACGCATTCTCCTCGTTTTTATGTTTTTGTATGTTTCTTTATGCAAGGCAATGCAAAATTTCCCTTAAAATGACTAATTTTAAGGTCTCTTATTCATTTTGACCATTTGTCCTTCTTCAAAGTGGTAAGCCTTATTCTGTTGTTGAAATTGGTATTTGGCGTCAAATAGCATTTGTTTTTAGCTCGAACTCGTAGTGGGAATTGTGTTGATGGTTTTCGTAACAATTGGATTCAAAACGAAGGTAAATATAAAGGGTCTTTTTGCAGTTTGGTTAATCCTCGCTAATGTTCCCAAGTGTCATTTCCTCATTTCAGCTCATGAACAAATCTTTACTCCGTCAAGGATTAAACAAAATTTTTGACGGTCCCTCAACATTTTCGTTAAAATTAAAAAAAAATTCCTCGACGCCTTCGTTCGGCCTCATTTTTATTGACTGTATTTGCAAACATAAAAACACTATTACATTTATTTTGCGTCCACAATTTTTGCAGATGTTAATACTTATATTCATGGGGATTTTTGTTGTTTCAGTTGTCCGCCATGATGCTCTCATTTTGGCTGTTCGCCTTGAACTTGTGGCTGAACTGCTGGTGGACCATTCCGGCCGATCGTTTCTACCGAGACTTCATGAAGTACGACTTCTTCCAAACGATGTCGGTCATCGGCGGTCTTTTGCTGATCATTTCCTATGGTCCCGGCGGTGCGTCGTTGGACGCGTGGAAGAAGCGCGACTAACAACGGGCGGCGAAATGATGCATGGGGAAGTGGGGGGACTGAAAGATTGGAGGGGAGGGGAGAGGGGGAAAGGAAGAGAAACAAGAAAAAGAAAGAGCAAAAACTGACGAATGGGGTAACAAAAGGTGCCAAAATTGAATTAAAAATACTCCAAAATAAACACTAAAATTTGAATTTTTCATTCTAATTTAATCGAACGGGACTTTCTTCTGACTTATGTAAATCCATCACTTTGCAAAGCCATCGGTCGGGAACTCTCCTAAACCTTTCCCTCTCTTTTTTGATATTAATTCAACCCTTCACATTCTATTTCATGCTATTTTCCTATTTACATATTGGAACAGAAATTCCCATGTTTTAATTCTCTCATTCTTTGGCTTTCGTACTGACATCTGCACGATTTTGCATCTTTTATAAAAATCCAAAACCTTTTCTTCCTTTTCACATACTTTCGAAATGTCCCTTTCTATTTCTATAATTGTAATTTTTTTCTTTTGTCTTATCTTCGACCGACCGAAATTGACCTGGCAAAGGCATGAATCCCTCTATTGTGTCCCTTTAATCATTTCTCTCCCCTCTCCAATTGTTGTGATTTTTTCCTGATTTGTTTTGCCAGGGAACATTCTGTTCAGTTTAAGAACTTTTTTCCAGCATTTGTTGATTGTTTGTCCATGTAACAATTGGATACCCGTGGGTATGAAAGCAAACCAAATAAATTGGTGGTAAGCAATTGTTGACAGCTTAGGAAGTAGACCCAACTATATTCATTATTCGTCACACTGCTAAAAAGGCCAAAGACAAGTACAATAGAATGAGATCGTTCGCAAATAGGTAAGGCCAGTGAATCAGACTAAGAATGTGTCTGATCGTCCTGCACAAAGTCCTGCGCCTGCTGCTGGCTAATCTCGTCAATGTACGACATTTTGTCTCGAAAACGAACACCATAAAATTTCTCTGCATGCTCCAATAGTTCAGCACGGAATGTAGTTGTGATAAATTGAGCATTCTCAGACAATTCATGGATCATTTCTAAAAAACATTCGTTAAATTTACTTTGAAAAAGCACTGACCGGCCACAGCACGTCGATGCTCCTGGTCCAAGGCTGCGTCTATCTCGTCGAACAAGTAAAAAGGGGCCGGATCACATTTTTGGATTGCGAAAATAAGCGCAAGTGCGACAAGTGTTTTCTGACCGCCAGACAGTGCGGAAATCTCGCGAACTTCTTGCAGACCCGTGAAGGACACCTTAACAAAAGGAGTGTCATTCAACAAAAAGGTGTGACAATAAACAGTCTTGTTTATGTTTAATGCTGAATCATAAGAGCGCCCGTTTTTCTGCTAACCTTAATACTAGTCCCAACAAAAGTCTCCATAACATGAATAGGCTGCGACTTCCTTGACTGACTCGTGGAATCAGACTGTGAAGAAGTGTCCTGGAAATAATGCAATAGCTAATAAAAATGATATCCAATGTGACAGCAGACCATGCTGGACGGGTCCACCTTCTGCATCACCAGGTTGGCAGTCCCTTGCGGAATCAACTTTTTGAACACGTCCTCAAAATTCTTCGCCACTTGTTTGAAAGTCAGCTGGAGAGTTTCATAGCGACGATTTTCCAGCACAGTAAGCAAGTCTTGGATCGTCTATAAAAGGGGCTGATTGTCAAATTTAACATTTAAAAGGGTGGGGAGAGAAGATAATTATGTATCCCCTACCATGCACGTATCCATGGGTGGTCTATGGGTACGTACCCCCAAAACCAAAATTTCCTACCCGTTCGTTGTTCTGCAACTCAGTCACCCGTTTTGTGAGCTCTTCTTTTTGCGTAGAAGCTCGCCTAAATGACTCATGGGGACTGAAATGGCCAAAGAAGAAAGAAGTACCAACATGAATTGATCCAGCGCTTTTTTGTTGACATTTTCGTACTTCTTCAGTTCGTTCAAGCACTCCGTTAGTCTTTTATCCAACTGTTTCAGTCCCATTGTGTCGTATTTGCCCGACGCCGTGTCCGTCGGCAGAGAACCGATGTCCCTAATTTTCCTCAGGTATTCCTCCCTCTTCGACTGAATATTGGCTATCTTTGTGCAGTAAATTTCCGCGTTCTTCGCAAACTCTTCCAACTGTTCGTTCAGTTCGCGACTCTTATCCTGGTGAACGTCCAATGCGTTGCTCAACTCCTCCTTCTCCGTGTCATATTTGCCCAAATCCAATTCCAATTCTGGAACACGAATAAAGGAACAGTGAAGGTTTTTCGTATCAAACAGGGAGGGGGGTATGCCCCCCACTGAACTAATGTAAACAATCTTGTTTTATAAAGTGGTAACAAGAAAAATACCTTGGATTCGTCCAATTACCCGATTCAGCCGTTCATTTACAAGTTTGACTTCAGTCTGTTCAGTGGCAAGTCTGTGCCCCTTTTCACCGACGGTTATCGATTCGATTTTCTGAATTGGAGATTTAAAGGCTGGTGAAAAGTGTTCATGCCAATACAGCGTTCAGATTTTCTCGCTTTCTCAACAGATTTGACTGCAGCTGGTTCTTGAACGTTTGGATGCGATTTTCCACCTCCATTCGCTGTCTCATCAGCTTGTCCATCTGCTCCTTCTTTGCTTTGTTTTCGTCCTGCACATATTAATTTTTATTTATATAACTCGAATAAAGATTGTACAATTTGTGGCCAACCTCAACTCGGTCCAACTCTTCCCGCTCGTTACTGCTCAGCTGGGACTGAAGATCTGTTCCCAGCTGATCTTGCACCAATTTCCGATGTGCGTCCAACTCACGAATTCGATTTCGCAAAACATTTTTTTGATTTTTCTGCAAAATAAATTATTAAACATAAATTAACATGTGTAGAACCATACTTTCGGTTCCAGGTTCAGAGAATGTTGATTGAGCAGCTCAGAAATGGACCGTTTCTTCTCCAAAACAATATTGTGCTCTTTGCTCAACATTTGAATGTCCATAGCCAATTTGGTAATTTCCAGCCGAATTCGCTCCACTTCGGTCATGCTGTCCGCTACATTTTGTGCCAGCACTTCTGCTTGCCTCTAAATAAGAAAATTGGCTCAAAAATATTTTCGCTTTTTTACCTCTAAATTTATTTTTTCCTGCTCAAAATTACGCAATTTTCTGGCCAAGTCGATTTTTGAGCGTTTTCTGTCCATGTATCCTCCGGTCATCGGTCCACGACGACTCACTTGGTCTCCTAATATAATATTTGTTTCAATACTTCTAAAAATTTATCACCATCCAATGTGACACAATCAAATCGCTCGTGCTTTGCTACCCGAGAGCCGGCCGCAAGGTCACGAACAAATACGGAATTGCCAAAGATAGAGCGAAAAACGGGCTCAAAGTGTGGGTCATATTGTAAATGATCCAAAATCGGACTGGCATCCTTAATTCGCCAATTTTATGGCCATCGCGTGATGTGTGTCTATAATTATTTTCCGCTTACAGTGTCAGTAACCCGTCGACGCTCTTTCACGAGAATGCGATTGAGCGGGTAAAAATTGAGTTCTCCGGGCAGCCCCTTCTGATTGACGCGCTCCAACAATTTCATCGCCACTCTGTCGTCTCTGACCACGTGGTAAAAGAGTCGCGACTCAGCAGTCACTTCGATCGCTTTGTTGTACTGACTCTCGCATTCAAACAGATCAATCACCCGACCTTTATTGTTTAGGATTTAATTTTAGAAACTATTTTACAAATAGTCGTAATGAATCCGACTTTTGACATTCGGTCATACCGTAGTAGGCTTCCACAATGTTCTGTCCGTTGCCGTTTTGTCGAAACTCATCAAGCACCTGGTTCAAACTGTTCATGCCGTGCTGCACGCCTTTCGAAGTCATCCGTAGCAATTCATGCTCACTTTGTTGCATTTCGTATTGGGCCAGCGTGAGACGTTCCCGCGCATCCTTTTCCTGTCGAGCGTTTTCCATCCGTGCTGTCATAGCCTTGTCCATCTCGGCCTTTTTCTGTTTTTCCTCCGCGTTCAGTGTATCCATTCGTACCGATTTTTCATGCAAAATTCGTGCCAAATTCTGCAATTTGAGAAATTGTCTAACAATATTACATAATTTGTATGCAAACAATTTTTAACTTGAAACTCGGTCTGCAATCGCTCGTGCTCATTTCCATCCTCCACGATGCTCTCGTCTATTTCGGTAATTTGATGTTCCGTGTCGTCAATGCGGCGCTCTATCCAATGGATTTCCTTGCGCAAATGGCGGTCCCGTTCCTCCACCGTTTTAAACTTGAGAAGCGTAAATTTATCTTTAGATAGGGTCGGACTCCCGTTGTTTTACCTGCTCCCGGTGGCCCTGCTTGGCATATAGCTCGCGGCACTTTTGCTCGCCAATGCGAATGTCCGAGCCCAGCTGACTCTCCTCCTCCAGCAGCCGTTCGTACTGTGGTTGTAACTTTTCCAATTGCCCCTCCTTCTCCGCAATATCGTGCTTCAGCTGGCGCAACGACAGTTCCGCCACATTCCGACCACTCCTTTCACGGTCCACGTCTTCCGCCAAGTCTCGAATGGCCAACTCCAACTGTGTCTTGCGCTCCATGAAGTCCGCCTGTTCCTTCAGCAGTGTGGCACGCTCTTCCTTCACGCCTTTGTAATGGGTTTCCAATCGACGGGTTTGCATCTCAACCTCTTGGATGGACATTTTGGTTTGGATCAGTCTAGTCTCCACCTGTAAGGAAAATCGCATTAGCATTTCAATGTTTAACAAACATTTCTTGCTGTTCCTTTTAACATTTTACAAAGGGTTATGCTTATCAGCAATACAAAGTACAAACATCGTTCTGCTGCGCGTTGACCTTCTCCCTATGTGAAGTCAGTTTCTCGTATTTGCTTCTCGCCTCCTTTATTTCCAAATCGTAAATGTTGTACTCAATCGCCCTGGAAAATAAATCATTTTGTTCTTTATATGACAAAAGATCCCAAATTAATCGAATCACCCGAAACACAGACAAATGAAGACACCTTCGCATTTTGTCCCACTTCTGATACTCCTTGAGGTCCTCCTTCTCCTCCTCCAGTTTTTTCAGTCGTTCATTAATATAGCCGAGCAGTTGCACACTCTTCTCAATTTTTGTCTGCGTTTCGTGCAAAATTTTGCTGCTTTCCTCTTTCTTCTCATCAAACACTCGCGTCCCGGCCACCTGTGTTCAAAGTTCCATTAAAAAACCAATGTGCCAAAAAAGCACCTCTTTAATGAGCTTAAGTCGGTAAGCATCAGCTGCTGTTGCTAACTCAGTGATTTTGCCCTGCTTGACAATGTAATAGGGATTGGAACGCGAAAACCCAGCAGACTCCATCAAATTGACTATCTGAATTCGCATGTTGAATCAATTATAAACAAAAAAAGCATTTTAAATTGAAATGCCTGCTACTTAATAATTTTTTTAGGTTAATGTCCAGGTTTTTGTACACCATATAGTTTTTGCCTTTTTATAAAAATATGCACTAGATGTTTAGGGTTCAGGTTTTAAGTAGCATCAATGTAAGTTCAGATTCGCGGTTATTGACCCTAAAATCATTGGCACATTTGTTTTTATGACTGTATAAAGAATTTTTTATGGAATACAAACTGTATACATAATTTCGTCCCAAGCGCCCACCTCAGTCCGTGTCACTTGCTTATTGTCGATGAGGAACTGGTCCTTCTTCGGGCCCAGCTGTCGCATGATGCGCACTTCGTCATTTTCAGTCGGTATTCGTCGGTCCGTGTTGTCGAAGACAATCTCAACCTTTGCAAGCGGTGCTCTACTTCCAATTCCCTCATGCAAAAATGCATGTCTGTCTGCCTGAGTCAACGACGAAAAATCGTTGCTAAGCACAAATTGAATTGCTGTGAAAAAATTGCTCTTGCCGCTCCCATTTCGGCCCACAACAACATTGTGTTTAGGCGAAAAATTGCGCACCGTTGTCACTTCTTTATAACTGCGAAAACCAGTAATGTTCACTTCTTTGATGTACATTCCGAAGCAAAATATTGAGAAATTTATTCAATCTGAAATTTTGTAAACATAAAACATATGTAACGGGGGAGATGACATCAAATTCGTTTTTTGCCAGCAGCAGATCCGTTTTGAACCTGTTTTCGCGCGGGAGCGCCAGACAGTTAGAAGCAGACAGTTCATAGAATTAAAACGTAAATTTTTTTTCAAAAAATGGGGGGGATAAACCGAAGTATTACCCATTTTGGTTATTTCAAAGCATCCGTAACTTTTCTTTTCGTTTTTCTCTTTTAAGTTTCTTTTTCCATATTCACTTTGAGAATTTGTTGTCAACAGAATGAACAATGGCGAAGTTCGCAGGCCAAACAAAATTGTTAGGTTTGTTGTTTTGAATGGCTTTCAGACTCCCATTTTCACTGTTTATTTATTTGTTCAGGTACAAACCGGTGGACCCGATGGTGCAACCAGTGACCGCTGAAGACAGCATCCCGGAGTATATGAACGTGTTGGGCATGGTTTTCTCCATGATGGGCCTTATGATGCGGGTATAAAAATTGCGGAAAATGATTTTTCTTAGAATTTGTCTATTTTTTTAAGCTTAAATGGTGCTCTTGGGTGGCGCTCATTTGTTCTTGCGTCAGTTTTGCCAATATGCGAGCATCCGACGACACCAAGCAGGTGGTCAGCTCGTTCATGCTCAGCATTTCTGCCGTGGTAATTTGAATTTTGTTGACTATTAATTTGAACAAAAATTGTTCAACAAATTAATGAATGAAATATATTTTCGTTGTGTTTCTCACTCATCGCCACAATAATGTCAAACATTTTCAGGTGATGTCCTATCTGCAGAATCCGACACCGATTATGCCCCCGTGGGCGTAAGACAAATAGAATTCCTCGACGACTAATTCGGTGTATTGTCTGTTTCTTTTTTTAACAAATAAATCTTTTGAATTGATAAAATTCATTGTATTAAATTGTTTCCTTTTTCTAAACAAATATTTTGTAAATCCGTAAATTTTTACATTTCTTCGAAGTATTTTAATTGCTTCAATGTTGAATCGAACTCCTGAAATGGAAGAAGAAAGACTGCCCATTGTGTCGATGGTAATCGTCGCGGACAAAAATCGCGCGCCGCCAAACTTCGTCACAGTAAGGCTGGTTCTCGAGTAGCATCGCATTATTAATTAATTGTCTGGATTGGGTTCTCGTGATTTCTCCCCCTCCCCCCATTTGTTTATTTTCTCCGTTAATCTCACCTTCCTTTGTCATGGCTTTGTTTGTGTTAAGTTGCGCCCTTTGCCTTTCTGCGACTGACAGTTTTTTTGTCTATTTTAGTTAGTCAAAACCTACGACGACGGAAGCGACGCCGACCTTTGGAAGGACGGCTTCAGCTTCGGTCTGTTCAACCGTTCTGTGCGTTATATTGCCGTCAGCCGACACATTGCTGAAACACCGGTGGGCGCATTATTTGGGTGTCATGGCAATCGTATATAAATTTCATAAGTATGAAGACATATCCCATAAAATTGTACGAGTTGCCATGACCTTTAAAAAAATTTAAATTGATGCAAAAAATCGGTAAATTCAGCCGAGCGGTTTGGAGGTGCTGACCGACGTGGCGGTCATTTCGGACAAGGAGGCCGTCCCGTCCAGTTTCGTATGCTTGGACTTCACAGTCGACAGCAGTGCGTCCCATTCATTCATTCATTCGTTTGGTGCAGCAATTTACCCTTTTATTTCAGAGGAACGAGCCCTGAAGAAAAAATATTTGTGTGCTCGGTTCACTCCACGGACAGATGCAATTGATGCGGTGACAAATTTAATTGTTTTGGCAAAGTCGCGAAGGCCGCCCAAAGGGTACACTTTGGCCGGGTGCGTTTATTAATTGTTGTTAATTAAATAATATATAAATAGGAAAATTCTATTTTTTTATATTTGCTTATTTTTGTTTTCTTATACCATTATGCCCTTCAGTGACATTGACGGCATGGCCATTTGTTTCCGCGTGTCCATTATTCCCGAAGGTTATGGACGACTCACTCACAGCCAATCCACCGAACTACAGTCAGTGGACAATAACACAACGAGGGCAAATCGAAAAAAACTAAGGCATTCAGAACCTAGTTGCCTTTTTCAGGAGGCTTCATTTTTTGGAAGGGCGAGAACAAAAAAACAATTGGGGGCTGGGTGCACCCTCCGGCAACGAACTTTTTTTGAACATAAACATTTGCTCAATGTGTTCATTTTTGAAAATAAGGCGCCATTAGAAAATTAGCTTTTTTGTGTCCTCTTCAGACTTAACGCTTAGAATTAGCAACTTCAGAAATCTGACCAATGAAGGCGTTTCTCCAAGGAGCGCTGGCATTTATCCGAACATTGGCATGCCATTGGGCGCTGACAAAAATGCTCAGTGTCGGCATTCGACCAGTGACCTCGACAGACTGAAGCAGTTCAATTTGGCTGCTGGCCAACAGCAGCGCGACTCAGTGAGTCTTTTAATCAAAATAAATAATTGATTAAAAATATAAATAGTTAATTATATTAAAAATTACAAAAACGGGAGGAATTTTTACTGACCCAAATTTATTTCTTCAGAACGAAGGGGGAAAGGGCGTGGACAGTGTACC
>JAKKIK010001018.1:0-20219 GCA_024500135.1 Heterodera carotae | reverse complement strand
AAAATAGGTAAATTAATAAAAAGTTACGGAGCGATGAGGCTTCGAACCCAGGCAGTTCACAACGGAACCTGTAGCACTAACCAATAGGCCACCTTATTCCTATTTCTACTCAGACCACCATATTTTCTCTAAATATGGGGGGGCTCTATTAAAAATTGCGTAAAAATTGCGTCAAAATGACGATTTTACGCAAACGCAATCCGCAATCCGCAACTGGCAAAAAGCAAGCAATCACACGCAATCCGCAAACGCAATCCGCAATTGCGTCCATCCCTGTTTGCCACATGGTTTGAAGGGAGTTTTGGGTACTTTCGGGTTAATTTGCATTTTGAAATGTCTCAGCATGTAGAAAGTGAGGATTTTGGGGAGGGTTCAGTGGGCGGAGGAAGTCTATTGGTCTCAATGGTTTGGGGTCCAAGGGGTCAGCAGATTGAAATGTTATCGGGCGGGTGTTTATAATCGTCTCTATTTCGGAGAGCGCAGTTATTAAATTGGGCAGAGGTATGGCACGGGGTCGGAAGGAAGTGTAGGTTCTTCTGAGGTGATGCTTAATCAACCCAATTAGCCTTTCATAATGCCCTCCACGCCAGGGGGCATAAGGCACGCGGAAGGACCACTGCGTTGGCTATTTTGAGCCAAAAAATTTTGAGAAGGACACGAACATCGGTGCATTGTCGCAGTAAATAGTTAACGGAATGCCGAATTTTGCGACAAATCGGCGAAAGGCAAGCGCGAAATTAGGGAGGGATTAGTCCTCAACGACTTCGAGGGAAATTGCCCGTGTTGGAAGACAAACCCATAAAATTATCCATGACTTTTTTGATTGGTTCCGTGTGTTATGGGAAGATGGATTTGCTGTGATATAAACGGGGCCGCAGAAGTCTAGGCCAACTTTGGAAAATGGGGGAGAGATTTTTACTCTGTCTTCTGGAAGAGGGGGAAACGGGGGGAGGTTGTACGGCTGGACATTAAAACGCCGACAATTCATGCAATATTTGGATATTACGGCTTTGACGATTTGCCGCCCTTTTGGGATCCAATAATTATGGCGGATGAATGCCAACGTCATAAGAGTGCCCGAATGAAGATTGGTTAAATGCATTTCGTGAATGATCAAATTGGTCAATGTGAATTTGAGAGGAAGGTAGATGGGGTTGGTGGTAGAGGATGGTAATTGACTTTTTTTTATGCGTCCTTTTGCGCGTAAAATTTTTTGTGGGTCATGAAAAAGTCCCAATGTTTCGGAGTCATGATCTGAGGGGGGATGTTCGGATTGTTCCTGGGAAATGAGGAAATTAAGCGCCTTACTGGTTTCAGGGAAGGAAATTGGTCCGGATTTGATCGGGTAAAGTCGGGGGAAGGAAGGGACAGTTCCAAACTTAAGCAGTCACTTTGGGTGTTCCATTTAAGACCAAGGAATTTATGTTCATTTCCTGGTAATTTTCTGTCATTTGGGAGGTGGGATATGGCCGACTCTGAATTACTGATAAATTCCCGTAGTGACATTCCGGCTTTTTGAAAGAGCGGGATGACGGCTGCCGACTTCAATTGGCCCTCATCTTGGTCTGAGGCCGAGAGGAGAACATTGTCCACGTAAATGTTTTCGGAAATTCGCAATTTAATTCAGTGGGGAAAAGTGCCAAGTGGTGCTGTATGACCGCGGCGAGCAGAAATGGGGAGCATGTTAGCCCAAAAGAAACACAGGTAAAACGATAAATTTTTACGTTTTGTTTTGAAAAGGGGAGGCCAATGTCGTTTAACCATAAGAAACGGGTGCAATCCCGATGGGACGGGTGGACACTGACTTGGAGGAATGCTTTTTCAATGTCGCAGGTTATGACAATGGGGGGAATTCGAAAACGGATCAAGAGTTCAACAAGGTCTGGGAGGATGACGGGACCGCGGAATAGACAATCATTTAAAGACATTTAATTCCCAATTCGGGCGGATCCGTCGTAAACAATTCGGATTTTATTTTTCAAAGCGGAAATAACCGGGTGATGGGAAGGTAGTGGAGAGAAGGCGAAAATTGATTAATTTCTTTGACCGGTTCAATGATTCCCAAATTTTCTTGCTCTCTGATGATTTTATCATTTTTGGAAAAGGGAGGGGTCCTTTGAAAGAGCAGTTAAAACTGAGCACAATCGCCTAAAACAAAGGCCGTAATTGGATGGGAGGGCAGGGTTTTGGGTTTTGATCGGAAAGGAAATTTGACCTGGTACCGATTCTCGACCATCGTGATTGAACGGGAGAACTGCTCGAGAACAGTTTTATCCGGATGAGGCTGCTGCGGGTTGTCTTTAATTCCGATTCCTTCCAGCGTAAAGAAGTCGGTGGGGGCAGCGATGGCTCTTTGGATTGAATAGAAAAATTAACAATTTGTACAGTTGGGGACCGGTTGGGTTGATGGGGACTGCCAGCTACCAGGGGACCCAACAAAGTTTGAATGAGATGATACCCGGAGGGGAGACGTTGGATTGGGGTCGGCTCAACTTCGTAGTAAAAGCCGGCGCCCAAAAGGATGACTGGGCAAGCGGATTTAATTTTATGGACCACTTCGAACTCAGAAAATAGCTCGGGAGAGAAGGGGACAATTGAGGTGGTTTGGGTAAGAGTGTCCATTGCGTTTGCGTTGACAATTAGAGACCGTCCATTCATTAGTTGAACGCCAAATTGGGTGGAGTACGTTTGGAGGGTCCGGCATTTTGAATCGTTAAAGACCCCCAATTTCACGGAAGTGGGGACCAAATTCAGCTGCAGGGCCTTAGCTTCACTTAAGCGGATGTAGGAATGGGTACTAGCATCGTTATTTTGTAAACAAAATTAGTGATTTTTTGAGCTATATTTCCTTCAAGAATTTTTGAAATTGAGCATAAAAGAGAAATGGGTCTAAAATCAACAGGGTCAACTGGATTTGATATTTTTGGGACAGGACATATAATTGTTTTTTTTCCATAGGTGCGGGACTTGGCCAGTCATCATAGAAAAGCAGAAAATATGAAAAAGAGGGTAAACCAATGTGTTGCTGCAATTTTTTAATAAAATATTTGGAATACCATCAAATGATGTATTATTCACATTATCCAATCTATTAAGTTCAGAAAATAACTCATTAGGTGTAACATTGAAGAAACCTATCTGTTTTTCAGGTATAAATAAATCAGAAATTGGTGTAATATATTCGCTTGTAAAGACTGAGTGGAATTGTTCTGCAAGAAAATTCGATTTAGCTTTATCAGAAAAAACGGTTTGGCCTTGAAGGGTTTTAAAAGGGGAAATGTTGGTGCTCTTGGTTTTAATAAATGAGCTAATATATTGAAAACGCTGTTTAAGGTTAGAGGCTGACAGAAATTTATTTTCTATCTGAAATTTTTTAATTTCGTCTCTAGCTTTTTAGAGGTTTCAACAAGTTTTTCTCTAATTTTGTGATTTTTAATATCCTTCCAAAGTTGACAACGATACATCATGATTTTCTTAATGTGAATGGGTAAATTTTGCCTAGCATTTGATATCTTATATGGAACATAATTTGAAATAAGATGTTGCAATAAACCAATAAATTTGTCATTCATATAGTCAATTTCTGTACAGTCTGAAAAGAAAGTTACCCAGTCTATACTTGAGAGAATTGCATTTATTTGTAAATAATTAGCTCTCTGAAAATCATAACGTTCAATTTGCCGAGGAGGAAAAACATTTTAAATTTTACAGTGTTGTGGTCACTTGCCCCAAAACTGGGGCCAACTGAAATCTCGTTTAAGAGTTTCCGATTGTTTGTTAAAATTATATCCAAAAAATTTTTCTCCCACGTGGGTTCGTTAATCATTTGGTTAAGGCCTAAACCCTCAATGAAGGTAAGGAAATTTCTTTCAGAAATGTTAAGGCAATTATTAACAGGAGATGGTCCATTATGGTACCAGTGGATTTTTGTGAAATTGAAATCTCCTAGTATAATAAAATTCTGTGTAGAAATAGATAAAGAAGAAACTAATTCCAAAAGCTGATTTAGATGTTCTATGTTTTCACTCGTTACTGACCTGTAAACCAAAATGAGACGTATTTTTGATTCTAAAAGTGGTGAAAAAACATCCACACAGAGAATATCTGAGTTTGGAATTTTTGGAGTTTTTACTATTTCAAATGGTATTTCATTGGCTATAAAGAATGCTACCCCGCCTCCTTTTTTATTGTTCGATCTGCTCGAACTAAGGAAAAAAGTAAATTTTCTAAAATTTGCTGATTACTAATTTTATTGTTCAACCATGTTTCGGTAACTGCTATAATTTTGTAGGTATTACTTAACAATAATAATTTCAATAGATCTAATTTGTTAACTAAGCTTCTTGAGTTAAAATATTGAGAAAATTGGGTGACCTTAAGCATTTTTTTCACGACGCGTCGTCACATTGCCCTCTTTCCTGTTTTTTCGAACTCGGCCCGCTTCTTTTCGCGCATTTCTCGTTCCGCCGCCAACTCTTCTTTTGTCAGAGAGGGTCTGACCAAGAGAAGCTCCCAGCCGGCACGCCCCTTCAACTCCATTCGTTTACGTCCCCACTGCATCAACGCAAAACACATGAAGGTCGATGCTGGCAGAACCACCTTCACCAATCTTGGCCCCTTCCTTTTTTCGTCATTACGTCTCCCCATACGATAAACCATTGACGGGCAAACCTCCACATCCAAAATGTCCAATATTTGCTCCACAAAATCAGCATCCTCCGCCACGCGCTGTGAAGGCTTTTCAGCCTCTGATTCCGGCAGCCCAATGAACACAAGGCTCCTTTTGCGCTCCTTTTCTTCCGCACTGTCGTTCGTATTGTTGTTGTTGTTGTTTTTGATTTTTCGCTCAATGTCGTCGAGACGTTCAGCGATGGTCTTGAACTGTTCAGACAGCTGTAACGCCAAAGTGTTGTTGTTTTGTTGTTTGTAAATGCTTCTTCAATTGCAGTCAATCGATTAAGAATTTTTTTAATATCGGCAGCATTCATGTTTAATCTTATTTGGACTGTTAAAATTATCCAACAAACTTTTTCGAAAAATCAGCTTAGCTGTTTGTTCAATGTTTTGAACATGTTCATATGAACACAGAAACCAAAAATTTACAGACTTGTTCGAAATATGGTTAGAGCCGCAACCCATACTTATTTACGGGTTTTAAATGGTATTCACAATAGTTGTCAAAACCCACCAATATTCGTTATAAATCGGTTACCCGATTCATCGGGTGATTTTCCAAATCGGGTGCAACACATAAATATTTTTTAATCGAATAGCAAACAACTGAGATTTAGGCTGACATGTAAAAATTTCATTCATTGTTTTTTTACGCTTGTTATTAATGTTGGCAAACAACTGGCAGTCTAGGCTGACAAATTGTTTCGCCAATGCGCCATCAATTCACATCCGACTTCGAGCAGTATAAATCTGTTCAAATGAAAAGCAGAAAGCTTATTCCTATTTATTTTTTTGAATTATTCCTTTTTAATTGTTAAAAATGCGCTCCATTATTTTTCGTTCCATATTTTGCCTGGTGATGACTGTTCTCTTGCTGAAGACAGCCAACTCAAATCCCAACGAGAAGGACAATAATAAGTTTTTTATAAATATGCCGCGGTATTTTTAGATTAGAACAAACAATTTTAGTCAAATAACTGTCAAATCAGCATCAATAAGTAATTATAGCGTTTAAACCCATTGCCTCCATAAGTATATAGATGAGAAATATTTATCAATATCAATTGAAATCTCATTAAGATTCATAGATATGACTAGAGATCTTTAAAAAATCATAAACTAGATGACTCACAAAAATAATGGCGTTTCGTCCGCAAATAACGGTGTGCTCTTTAGAGTTGTTGAAAACTGGGCAAGAATTGTTGACATCGGCCCAAATTGTGTTCATCGATGGTGGAACATTTGACGATGGTTTAGCGACCAAGTGGCTTGAAAAATATATGTTGGATATTTTTTGCTGTGAAAAATTTGAAATTGCAATGAGTGAAACAAAATTTAATAATTTGCGAAAAACATTTTGCCAACAATTGGTGGAACATGGAAAAAGCATTGATGAAGCAGCGGAAAGTGTTAAAACCATGGCACAAATCTTATTAATTCAGACAAATTGGGCTATAGTGCCAAAACTAAATCTAAAAAATACGCTCCTAACCAATGAGAAGTTGGCAAAAATTGTGCACCAATTCAATGAGGCAATCAGCAAATATTTTGGCCGTTTTATAGGTAAATAATGGTGAAAATATCCCTTCTCAAGAGAGGGATCTTCTATTTAACCTTTTATGGAGGAGTTCTATTAGAGGAGATCCAAATAGATTGTGTCTTCTAAAGTGTGATAGGCTTCTAATGGATATGTGATTTAACTTTCATCTCCAGTAGCACTTCTTGGGATTCGATTTAATCTACAAATTGAAACTAAAAATAATGGATTCACTCTCATACATAGTGTTTAGCTCGGCAAAAACAAGCCCGTCGTCGTAAGCGAATGGAAGCACTTTCAGTGGTGGCAGGAGATGCTGCAGAATACTCCAGAACCAGAGGTCATAAAATCTGAGTTTTTACAATTCTGAAACGAAATTAGTGCCTACCATCACTCAAAAATTCGAATTAAAAGCGATAATTGAATCATCGCTTTTTTTTAAATCGTAAAATTTTCTCTTCAACCGAACGGAATCGCCAAATAGAAATCAAATTTTAATTAATGTTTTGAGCGATTTTTAGACAATAATTTTCAATGTTTTTCAATTTTTCAACCAACAAAATTTGGTGACCAATTTCCGATTTTTCCGCACTGGAACACAATTTTCGGTACATAACTTCCGAAAACTGTGGACCAATTTTATGGGAATCATTAATGCATTCCGTAAAAAAACCTGAATTGTGTAGAGACCAACATCACTGAATATGGCAAGAAACGATGCGTTTCGCTTTTTGTGTTGACAGTGTGCACCGCCGCCGGGGCCGTTTTCTTTGCTACCCGATTCGGCCATGCAAATAACAACCACAGTTTAATGATTGCTCTGTTTTGCATGACGGTGGCCGCTTTTTTGGTGGGGTTACTGCTCTTCGTCTGGCATTGTCTTCTGATATGCTAGGAAAGTGAGACACATGCCGAGACCCGACACAAAAAAGACAAGGAAACCTCGGAAAGAATGCAATAAAATTACATTGATACACGTATAATATTGTTGTTTTGTGGTATTTTTAAGCCTTATGATGCACGTGCCTATCAGTTTCCGAAAAATAAACACTATGTACTAAATTTATACGTTCACTAAATTTAGCGAGTAAAAAAAAGTTATTTGTAAATATTATAACGAAAATCATAACCCTTTTTATAAGACTTTGATATAATCAAAAACTTATGAATAAATGCAGCGGTGATGACTTCAGCAAGCCGAACAGACACAAGTTCAAACCACAACCACTGATTTCGTTCGAAAAATTGATGACCGACCAACTGCGTGCAGAATAAAAGATTGCAGTTTTTTGAAAAGATTATATAAATTAACTAAAAAGGTTTTAATAAGGCCTCAGACTGCTTATTTCTAATCAACCTAGCTCAAAAAAAATTTATTTCAAAGGTAAATAATGAATTTTTAATAAATTTCTAAAAGAAGTCAATTTTTCCGATCTCTGACTTCCCAGTCTCGGAGTAAAGCATTAGTTCAAAGTACTATGTCCAATTAAGTTTTTGTTCATAGTAAATAACATATTAAAGGTCAAATAACATTCATCTTTCTTTAAATATTTTAATTTACTGCTACTTCTTGTATTTTTTTCAATTCAAATTTGTGTGATTTGAGGCATTTCCTTAGTTTTTCCATTTAAAATTTGAAAGATTTAGTTGTTATTACCTTTTTTAATTTATTAAAAGTTTTAAACAGGTTTTCTATTAATTTTAGAAAAATTAGATATTTTTATGTAATGGTGCAAATAAAAGACGAACAAGTTAATTAATACATAACCTTGAATACCTAATTAATAGCACAAATTATAATTGTTTTACATATTATTTTAATAAACTTGTGAAATTATTCGTTTGGTATATATATCAGAGGTGGCATTTGTCCTTATTTGTAAGATTTGTCCTTATTTTGAGGGTCCAAATCTTACAAATTTTATATGTCCTTATTTGCAAGATTTGTCCTTATTTCTTCTCTTTGTCCTTATTTTTGTCTTATTTTGGTGAAATCTAGCGAAAATGCTGATTTTATGGCTTTTATGCAAAATCTCAAACAAGATTCACTAAAATATTCAAAAAGTTTTCCCCGGTGGTGCATAAAGCACCGTCGGATCAATTTCTCTTTGCGATGTCTGCTTTTTATTCTTATTTTGTGTGTCTTATTTTTCTGAGCAAAACAAACTTTCAATTTTTGCCTTCAAAAGAGAAAATAAGATGAAATAAGGACCAAATTTTGTTAACAAATCCAGTCACTTTCTTCCAAAATTTTCCTGGCGGCGCCTACCGGCACCGCCAGATCCCACCCAATCAAGTCTTGTTTTTGCCTCTCTTTCCCATTTGGTTGATTGAGCATTTGGGTGGAGAGGTCCCCTTCTCACAGTATCTTGAAATATCTTATTGCTTTCTACTATTAACTGTTCACTAGTGAATAAATTTTCTAATTTGAATGGCACCAAGAAGTCACACTTGCGCGAAATAATAACATAATGGACTGGAGTGGTGGCACTAAGAAAAATGTCTTTCAATTGGTCTAACCAACGACAGGCTTCGATGCTATAGAGTTTTAATACTTTTGGGCGACCGTCTTTTTGCGCGGTGTGTGTAGCCATTTATTCACAGCTTGGCCATTGGATGCTGCATCGCTGTCATCAAGTGGTGTGGCAAGAAAGGGAGTTTGGATAAAAGAAATTGTGCCAAGGTTGGTACAGTCACACAGAATGGTTGGAGAAATGAGGGATCGCATCTTTGTTAACACATCATTGTGTAGAGATTGCATTTCACTGATGGCAGAAGTGCTCAACACCGGCCAAATCTTGGTGGCAATTGTGACCCAATCCTGAACTGGTCTAAAACTCCCTCCCATAATTAAAGTAATGTCCGATTCAAAACGGCGACCGATTTGTTTGAGAAAGGCAATACTTTTTGGTCTATGTCGGATTAATTCCTCTTAACGATTTCTGCTTTATGGTCTTATTTTGTGTCTTATTTTTGTGAGCTAATGAAAATTTTGATTTTTGGCTTCAATAGTTAAAATAAGATGAAAAAGAACCAAATTTTGTTCACAAATCGGCACAGCCAGACCCCGCTAAAATAAATTTTGATTTTTGTTTTCAAGCTCTCAATTGCTTAAAAAAATTTTTGGCGGTGTGAAATATGTCGCAAATGCCGAATAGTGTTGAATAAAATGCGAGATTAAGATTCAAAACAATGTTTTAAAAATGTTTTTATTTTGGACACTAAAATCTTATTTTTCACCTCTGTTGCCCTTATTTCAGAAAAATTTCGATGCCACCTCTGCTTAAGATAGATATTTAAGTCAATTGTTCCTACTTTAAAAATGTTTTCAGTGAAGGGACAACTTTAAGCAAACATCACAAAAATATTCAATTTATGATCGATCATCTAAATGCGAAAATTAGACTTAATAATGTAAAAATAACGGAGCACGAAAAATTTATAAGGATCTATTGATATCTTATTCGATGAAAATACTTCTTGCTAAAATAAAATATAAATTAATAATTCAACCAAAATATCCTTATTTAAAAATTCAGAAAACAGCTTATAAATAAGAATATAAATGTTAGTCTATTAAAGTCAATACTCGCAATTTCAGAAAAATTCCATAATAATAAATATAATTAATATTGATATTCTCTGAAATGTTCGGTGATAAAATGATAAGTTTAAGCGCTTTTATTATTTAAAAGTTAAGATGAAGTATATTCGTTTAAATAAATAAGTCTCCAATTAAAACAAAAAGAAAACATTAAAATACCGGTTGAATTTAAAGAAATAAACACTGATGGAAAATAATTAAAGATTTAAAAAATTACATAAACGAAAACCAAATAATTAAGTGCAAATATAGCAAAAAATACTCAATTGGATGAACCTCTCATAACATAAATTAAAAAATATTTTGAATGCGATTGAGAAAAAAAAAGATTAATGTAAGCAATCAAAGATATATTTTTGAAAAGCACAGAAACAAATTCATTTTACGAGTCCTTTTATGCATACTCTCAGGGCGACGGCGCACACAAGTCGAGATGTTCAAAACATAATCCAGAAAATAAAATCGAAAAAAAATTTTTCGGCGCAATATTCTGCGTACGAATTAAAGAGATAATATTCTATTTCTTATTAAAATTGCCTCATGAATAGACTTTATTCCAAAAAGATCATTTATTTTCTTAAATAAAAAATGTTGTATAAGTGATATTCAAACTTTTTCAGCAAAAAAATAAGCAATAATATAGCGGAGTGAAAATATTCATTAATTCATGCAAATATTTAAAATTAAATCATAAAGCTATGCTGTTTTAATGGTAGAGTACAAACAACAATATGCATCACTAACGAAAAAAATAGTAAAAACTATACTTTTAAAATTTAAAAACTACATCAGTTCTGTCGGATTTGGAGCCCCTCCAATCCGACGGGCTTAAACCGCCCGAATTAAATTGCGATCAAATAGGCGAAGGACCGAATCGGTCGCACATTTCCATCCCTTCCTCTGCAATTTGCGCCCCATCACTCCCATCGATCAATTTCTGTGCCCCGTTTTTGCCCCTCGCATTAATTGCATTTGTTGTAATGCGCAACCGCGCAAACACTTTTTAATGCTGCCCCAATTGACATTACCACAATTGTGCCCCCGTTCCACCACAATTGTCCATTCGCCAATCAAATTTTTGGCCACTTTTTGGGTGTAACACTCACCCGGCCCAGCCAAATTTGCCCTATAAAAGGGCGGCCATATTCCACATTCAATGTCTCCAATTTTCACATTTCAATTGTGTATTTTCCAATTTGGAATAAATTGTGTTGACCCGTGCCCGCTTCCCATTGCTTGCCCCATGCTCCTCCACTCCGCCCACCCGTCGCTGAGCAGTCACTGCTCTCAGCTCCGCCTCCACTCAACCCCCGCGCCCGGATCCCTCACTGTGCATTTGTCGGTGAGACACGACAAGTTCTTTCATTTAACAATATCTAAAAAAAGTTCAACGAAACAGTCACCACCAGATGACCAAGAACAGACACTTGCTGAAAAGGTGCGTTTCAACAATTACATGGCGGCTCGCAACTACAATGCCGTGTCATCCATTATTTCAAAAATTTTCTACCGAAAACGCCGACAACTTTTGATATTCTAAAACTGATTTCATAGGTGGAAATAAAATAAACATGGTTAGCTAAATACAAAAATGCATGCTCGGCCAAAGGTGCAACTCGATTCGCCAATACATACGGCTGTACGATAAAGGTTCAGGACAAAAAATAAGTCAGATTCTACTGCCCGGAGGAATAATTTCCCAGAAAAATAAGATAAAATGTCGAAAAAAGTATTCTGGAGCATTCTAAAACTAAGTTTATTCAATGTACACCCGGGCTAAACAAAAATGGGATTTCACTGTGGGAATATCCGTTTATATTCTTCATCAATTATCTTGCAACACTGATAAAAAATAGGACAATCTAATACATATTGTAGAACGCTATAAACAAATTTAAAAAGCACCAGAATTGGTATTATTAAAAAAGAAGAATAAAATTACAAAATACCAAATGCAAAACGTGACAAGAGGTATTCCAGTTTGGTCAATCAAAAATGAGGCAACTTATAATTATAAAGTAATTTTAAACACCATAATAAATTAATACAAACTACATTTTGTCAAGAAAAATATCTAGAATTTTTACAAAGAAAAAATAATATAAAAATATTTACTAATTATATTTAGATAAATCAAATATTATCTTTCCAAAAGCCAAATATCTAATTCAATATAATAAAAATTAAACATTAACTATTTCTATATTTACTCGATACTCAGAGAAGTCTGTAAAAGGTTTTTCGAAAACCCGATGTGTACCACAAAGTGAAGAAGTAATGCTATTGTATAATGGGTGAAATGAAATAACAACAGATTTGGTCATTTTCTAGAATACTTAAAAATTCATATCCGATAGAGAGGTGAAAAACTGTATTTCATATTCTATTTAAAGAATTAGGTTATCATTGCTTTTTTGCATACAATTTAATCAAATCCAATGAACATATCAATAAAAATTTGAATATTAAAAAAATATAATTTATTATATAAAAACATTAATTTGACAAAGAATCTTTTTTATATCATAATTTAAGCCTAACATACGTTCATCAAAGTGAACACATAATAAATAATTGCATAACATCTTATATTATAATAAGATCTTCTCGGATAAAACTACATATTTTATAACAAAAAATAAAACAGATGAACACTCGAGGTTTTGCTGACGTTGTCTAAAGCCAAAAGACTAAATCAGGTGCTGATAAAAAAAAATATTTTTTAATCAAACCATCTTTTTTCTTGAGCAAAAAACGATAAAATGCATTTATTTTAAAAACCAAAATATTGTTTATGTGCAAATCGCACAATGTCAAAAGAGTACATAACAATAAAATTAAAAATTTTTTTTATTTAAAATGCAAGATAAAATTTGTATTTTTGAGCCAATAAAGAAGTTGGTGAAATGTTGTCTTCCATTACACCGAATTGTCGTGATATAGTAAAACAAAAAAACAAATTTAACAAAATTACAAAAGAAATAGTAAAATACACAGAATAGAACTAGAGTAGGCTACAAATAAAAAAATAAAATGATTTGAAAAGGCTGAAAAAATTTGTTAATTCAATAAACATATTACGAAATAAAAAAGCTTAAAATTTTTCCTTTGTGCTAGGAAATTTTCAGCAATGTGAGGGAATTCATGATTCATGAAAGAATCAAATTGCAGCAATAAAAGAAATAACACATATCATTGTAACTATTGAAAAAATCGCTTGAATCTGATCAGCATAAATTTGATTAAAATAATATTTATCTATAAATTCTCGCTCTTAGTATAGTATTTTATTTTACCTTAAGACTAACAAAAAAAGTGTTAAATAATTCTTTTTAGAAAAATGGGCAATATAACGCAATTCTGAGAAATTAAATTACATTTACAATTCTCTACATTTTTTCAATTCTGAGAGTGTCAGGTAATTTAAAGCACAGAAGTCAAATTATTAAATCAATACCCTTACTCATAACATCAATTATTCAGATATTTTTACTTCGATTTATAACAAAAAGTTTGCCTTTTCTTGATAACGAACTTTATATTGAGCCCGGGAAGATCATGGCGTTTAACCCTTGTATTGATTGATAGCATCATCCTGTGGATTAATTTTACTCATAAATTACATTGTATTATTGGTTCAGTGATCGACTGTTTAAATTTATTGTCATTTACCTTTTTATGTCGCTGTAGCTGCATTCTTTTGCGAGAATGCATTCAAAGCTATACATGTTGTAATTGGCTAAAAGAATTATTTATTCGATTTTTGAATTGTCTTTTGATAATGCGATATCAATCATTACATTCCATTGTTTTTGTAGTGTAGAGAATAATCAGTTAAAAGCCGGTCCCCACGTTTTAAGGTTAGGCCGGTTTATGGACCACCATCGGTTCTGGTTTTTGGCCGACACCCGGTAACCCAAAACCGAAACCGGTTTTAAGCTTTATTTTTCAAAAAAAATCTATAAGTTTTTGGTACATTTAACAGGAAAATTTTTTCTTCCAAACTAAATGGGTGCTTAAAAAAGCTCAAAAAACATCAATATCAGCAGGCGGTGCCGTTAGGCAATATGTCTGTGATTACCCGGATAAAAACTTCTTCGATCAGGTCCTGATTCTGGCTGTTTGATAGGTCGGGAAAAATAAATTTTTTGATGACCTGTTAGCAGAATTTAGTCCAATTTTGAAAAAATTCCATTTGATAAAGTCGAAAAAAATGAGAAAATTTTTCTCTGCATAAAAAGATGATAAAAAGTCATAAAAATTTTAAAATATTTTTTTCATACACTGGGTAGAACTAGCACCGACTATTCTAATAGCACCTACGCACAGACCATTCGGCCATTTGTGAAACAATAAACTTATGTTATTAAATTATCTCTTGCATTTTCAATTATTTATCCAAAAAATCCCATCATTAGGGGTCTATTTTTCAAACCGAAACCGACCGGTTTGGGACCCCGGTTTTCGGTTAAGCCGATTTTCCGACCCCGGTTTTCGGTAATTTCGTTAATAAATAGTTATGCATTCATAAAGCATCTAAAATAATTTATTAAAAAATTTTCGCTCTTTTTTAAATTTACGAACGAATAATGCAATGTTATTTTAAAATAAATCAGTGATTTTTTTTAGAAACCGCTGACCACTATTTAATAACTAGATCCAGTATTAATCAATAAATATACATATTTAATCATTAACTACATTATCAATGATAGATACAATTTAATTAACATTTATTAATTTAGTTAATTTACAAAATTTTTAAAAACATAAAAATTTGGCCTTGTAAATTATTTAAGTATATCAAACATTAACTAAACTTTTATTTTTGAGTAAATAAATTTAGAAATTTATTTATAAATTTTTTTTGAATTGTTTATTTGATTTTGTATAAGCAAATGACAAAATATATTGTAATATCTTCTAAGTTTTTTCATTCTTAACCAAGAATTAATTATTTTGTAATAATGTATAATTCATAGCATAAAATAAAGAATACCGATATTAATTATAAATAATTAAACCATAAATAAACCTTCAAAATGAAGGAGCCTGGTAACGAGGTATGAGACAAAAACATCGAGCCACACAAAATTTCAGCAAATAAAAAGGGCACGATCTAAAATCCAAAAACAAAAACAAATAATGACTATTATATTGCAATTAGCAAATTATGCACCTGAAATTATACATTTATGCCAAATACCTTTTAAATAGCAAAAGCAATACAATTATTTTTTATTCTAATGGCATATAAACAACATTCAATACCAAGCGTAGAGTACCACACGTTTCCATCAAAACGGCTACTTTCATCGCGATATTCTGCTTCAGAACCAACTTAATAACATTATGTTTCTCATATTCATTTTCTTATCGATAAATTTTTATTAAAAAAACATAATTTAAAATTCTTAAAAGAAAACTAATTTTCTTCAAATGTATAAAAATTTTCCGAAAAATATAAGCAATAACATTAACGAAGTGAAAAATAAAATATTCATTAATCTAGGCGAGCTTAAATATTTAAAAATAAATAGTAAAGGATAATACCATACTACAATCTTATTCTTAGCTATTGGTTCGGGCTTGACTCGAAAAAATCTCATAGCGGTCATGAGAGTCGATCTGGCAACACCATTAAATTAAAAAGTTTTATTGTTATCATAACTACCACTAAAGCTTTCCTATAATCTAATTTTATAATTCAGTAATTTATTATACGCGAGAAGCCAATTATAGAGTGCTAAGAAAGAAAATCTAGCAATATAAATATTTTTATAAAGTCCAATCATTTAAAAACTTGATTAATAATCAAAGTTAGTGTCAGTTGTAGCCGTGGCAGTATTAGTGTCAGTTGTAGCCGTGGCAGTAAAGTCTGAAAATGTTTCATTCAATACACTACTTGCCTTAGTCAAATAAAGGTAATGTGAAGAAATAATTAAGTGTCTTCCAAAATATTTTTTACGCTATTGATTGCTATTTATATTCCTGATTGTAAAGATTTTGAGGAAGTAGAGCTGGGTATATGGAGAAAGTCTAAAATTGCTTCTTATACACGCTGATCATAAATCCTTTTGGTTACAGGGGTATCCAGCTCCAGATTTGTGGAAACGTTTTTGGTTACATGCTGCTTTTCCAAAGAAACCCAAAAACAATATGGCCCTATATTATGGATCATAAGCATTAGGAAACAAACAGTTTAAACTGCTACTCAGGCGTGAAAATAGAGGCCAACTTTCTTTTAATATAAAAAAAAATTTAAAAACAGAAGACACTATGAACTAATTAAATATAATACTTTTAATTCCCCGACATTTAATGCACAGTCAACAGTCAATAATTCTCTTTATTTCTCACTTAAAGCACTGAAGGGAAAAATGGGTGTGAAGAATGTGTAGTAGGAGAATGAAAAAAAAGGGAGAACGGAAGCAAAGCTTATATGGCCATCGTTAACTGATCGTCGGGGAGGGGGGACGATGGGCGGAGATGGACATTTTAGCGTGGGAAAAAGAGGGATGGGACGGAAGCGGGGCGGGGCTGGGAGAACAAATCGCAATCTGCGACACAGATAAAGAAAGTCACATTTTAGATAAAGAGAACAGAGCAAGCATAGAGCACTTAAAGTGGCAGAGAATTCTTTGTTTGTCTCTCTCTCTCTCACTCTTTTTTTTCTATCTCTCTACTCCATTTCTTCTTACATTGTCCATTTAGTCGATGTAAATCCGATAGTTTTGTATAGGGTTGGGAATTATATGGAATAAGGAAATTAAGAAATTCGAGTCGCTAAAATCGAATCAAAATAGAAAATTGTTACCACCAAAACTGAATCAAATAAAATTGAAGTTGGAGGAGTAAAAAAAACTCATACATTGAATAAAAATATGTAGTTCTAAAAAAATAAATTCAAAGAAGTACGAATAACGACTCAGTACCGCAAATTAATATGTGGTGATCCAAGAAAATCAAAAAATAAACTAAATATTTTCAATGGAAAATTGTTAACATTAACAAGAAAATCTCCTACAGCCTATTTTGAATCCCATAAAGAAAGTTGCCAAAAAGGTAATTTAAAAACAAACTTTTGCTAAAATACAAATTGTATGTTCATTACCGGGCCCAGAATTTTATTAGAACTTCAAATTTTTAGGAGCTGTAGCAAAGACATTGATCTACCAAAAGCCCAAAAAAAAATCTTAAAGGTTAAACTGAGTAAGTATGTTGGGTCGCACGGAGGTGTCAAAAATCCAGTTTTCAAACACAAATTTTCCGAATGATGTTTTTTGGGACATAATTCTTCTTACAACCAACAAAATTAAGCCTACTTGGTACCATTCAAAAGATCTTAAGTGTTCTCTATTAGCGTGTCTTTAAAGTAAAAAATTAATCGATTTATTAAAAAGTTATGCCCTCAAAAGTAAAAGAAATTTGGGACAATCCGTTTTTTCTCAATCTTTTTACCATAACTTTTTTTAAACTCAACTATTTGTTTTGTTTTTTGTTAAAATAATAGAGCAAACCTAGTGTATGTCTATTAGTCTGTTTTTGTCTCATTTCGAAATAGCTGTTTAAAATAGTTATAGCAAAAATTAAGTGTCCACGAACTGCCAAATATTAGTCGATTAACAACTGAACGATAAACAACATTCAGAGGCAGCAAAAATAAATATTTATTAAAAAATGAAAATAATATTCTGTCTAATAAAAATAAACAGAAATCATTATAAAAATATTTGTTTGTTATATAATTTAGTGTAATGGTGTAATGTCACGTAAACAGAATCTGAGAATGATTCCCTTGCCTCGTAACTTAAGTTTTTTGAAATTGTAAGGACATTTAAGCAAGGACTATTTTAAGAAATTATTTTACAATTATATTATTAATGCTACTTAACACAATTATAGGTTTTTGATTTAATCTCCTCGGCATCACAGACGTACCGCAGAATCAAAACAAAAATAGGCTGAATAAAGACAAGAAAAGTTAGGAATATTGATACAAATTCTGTTAACAAGTACTTTCGTTAAATTTTAGTAATTTTTTTCAGACTGGCTACCTTTTCAAAATCCCGGTCCTTTTGATTTGCTGTTCGCTAATTACTATTGTTTGAATTTTTTCATTCGAACACCAAAAATCTAAATATGTATTTCAAGAAATTTGCGCGGAATCACTCAAACTATAAGAGATAAAAATTAAAAAAAGACCATAATAATATATGATAAAAAAAGTAGTAATTTATTATCAAAACTCAACCAAAATGAACTTGAGTTGGAGGAGTAAAAAATTCAAAATACTGAATGAAAAATATCTAGTTTCAAAAAAATAAAGTCAAAAAAGTACGAAACGATGACCGCAAGAAAATAAAGGAAATTTTGCCAGAAACATGAATTTATTCGAAATCATAATCAATTGTTAACATTAATAAGAAAATTGCTACTGCCGATTTTAAATTAAATAATTTTTTTTGCCTTGGTCTCCCTCATATTTGCCTAAATAATTAAAATATTACGCCGGAACACCGTTGCGATGCAAGAATAGCCTAAAAGCTTGCTAAAATTAATTAATATAAAGAATGCGATCACCAATTTGCATTCTTTCTACAATTTTACTTTGTTGTATTTGAAAAAATATTCTATTAAATAAATAAATAGAAATCAAGAAAAAAATATTTTTAGCTCGTAAACCATAAAACCATTTAAATAAACTTAGTTGAAAAATTAAGAGCTTAAATCTTATTAATATTAAAACTAATTTCACTATAGAATAATAAAAATAAATCAACAAAAAACAATAGAGTTAAATTTAAAAAGTCCAAATGAAAAGGAATTAATCTAGCACAAATTGAATAAAGTATTTAATTTAGATTCTGTGAAAAACCACTTTTACCAGTAATATTTTACAAATTTTATACTTTGGTGACCAAACATCAGTTGCCAAATTTCTGGTGCCGATAATTAAAAAAAATTCTGGTATTTAAAGTCACTTGGACAGAAGAGAGAAAGTAATGAATAGAGAAAGAAAGGCATACTTACAAAGAAGCAGATAGATGCCGCCGAGCCTTTTTATTTATTGACATGAAATTGTTCCTACGAAATCAAAAGAAGTTATGAGCTCAAAACAGAAAATTGAATAGGTATATTTATATATTACCCGAGTTGACATTCAAACAGTAAAAAATAAATAAAGAATGCTTTGAGAATGGACATTTCTGCATTGTTTGTCCACTCTGTGAACAATAATACCATAATAAAATTCGTCGCAGTATACTTCTCGGAGCATAACAACAGCAAGCACTTTAAATTGAATATATAAAAGCAAATAAAAAACTTTCATTTAAAATTACACTATTATGATTAAGAATGTTAAATGAAAAATAGTTAAAATTTATTAAATTAATACCTTTTTATATGTTTTCCAAAGAATTTTTAAAATAAAATAAACCTGTTATTTTTAACATAGATTAATTCGACAATTAAAAAAGAACTCATGTATGTATGTATAAAATGTACTTCAATGAGAACCAACAAAAACCAAGTGTACTATATTGAAAGAAAATTACAATAAAATTACCAATTCATAGGAAATTCTTATTCACCAAAAACCAAGCATACGCTTTTGATAAATTTTTTGTATTTGCATGTGCCTTTAAAATTACAACACAGAAATATTATTACAGATTATGATTAAACTAAAAATCTTTATAAAAATACAATAAATTACTTTACCAAAATAAAATAGAAACCTTAAAAAGAAATTGAGGAAATATACTCAATTAAAATAACAATTATGATTTAATAAAATGAAGTTGTAATGACTCTTTCCCTTCAGATTCATTCTGTTAAGACGTCATGAATTAAATCCCAAATAAATCAAAAACAAAGATTTTTATCAAAAATATTTGATTAAATTTTTTCCACGCGCCTTTAGGCATCTCAGAAAAAGAAAAAAATCTAATTACTTAGATTAAATATTTATTAAAGAATTAACATAAACAATGAAACATAAAAGAAAATATGTATTCAACAAGGAAATGGTGGCCTATAACTCGAAGCCTTTGATTTTAAAAAATAAAAATGGTTGATGCGATGTAGAAAATCAAGTCAGTCGGGTCCAACAAGATGGACGAAAGAAATAAATATGTTCCGTTATCTACTCACTGTCTCCACGAGCTGTGGAGCAAGATCGAAATAAATTAAACGTTTATTATATATACGTTACATCAGCTAGCCAACTCAGCCTAAAAACTAATTTGAGCTTACGGGGGGCCCGAAGGGCCCCGAAACCGGTGGAATGGTTCTTCAACTTTTGGATGCGCATTCAGGAAAACTATAGGTTTTCCGAGGGGGTGGACAGGTGAGGCCCAGGGACTGATTTGTGACAAAATTTTTGCAAATTTTGCATTC
>JAKKIK010001017.1:0-20222 GCA_024500135.1 Heterodera carotae | reverse complement strand
CCCCCCCCCCCCCCCCCAAGGCCCCCAGGTAGAAATTTTTTCTCCATTAAGGTTAAGGAAATTATAAAAAAAGATAAAAAGGGGAAAAATTTGAACATTTCCTTACTAATTTTTATTAAATTTTCAAAAAGTTTCCCATTAGCTATTTGTCCTAGTGGTTTGTGCGACCGACAACAAAATTTTTATCTCACAAATCAGGTCAAATCCTTTCCATGTTACTGATTATTATTGGTCATTTTCGCCTAAATTTCCTCGAATTAAGTCTTATTTTCCTTAAAAAACTTGGCTATATTTTTCAAAAATTTACTCGGCGGCGCCTATGGTCACCGGCTTTACCTCATTTAGGCCTCAGTGTTTATAAACCCGATGTTTTTCAAACCAGTATCTTTTGAACCCAAACCTGGTGTTTTTACCAGGTTTTTGTTTGCATCCAAACCCCGGTTTTTATTAACAAATGTTTTCTTGAACCGATTGTTTTTGAACCAGTATTTTTCGAACCCCAACCCTGTCTTTGAATCCAAAGCGCTTTTTGACAAAAAATCCGATTTTTTGAACCCGAAATACATTGTTTTCCATATACGAGTTTTTAACCTGACATAAGGTTTTTGATGAACTTGAAACGCATTTAAAGTTAAATTAAAAAAGGAGCTATATTCCAACTCTTAAATAATTAAAAAAAAGATAACATTTACATATTTCCAAAAAGAAACGGGAGAAACCGAAACGAAATTTCGTGCATCCCTGATCGCGCGTAGCCTCTGCTTAAGAATAGCTTCTTCTAAAACTATATACCGTAATTCCTAAAATAAAGCCCCCGGGGGCTCTAACTTTCAATCCTCTTCAAAAGGAAGGCTTTATTTCAGGGGGGGGGGGGCTCTACATCAGGGGGGGCTTTAATTTAGGAATTACGGTAGCTTTCAATGACACCACTGTTGGTTTTCTTTATTTTAAATCCAGCCAATTCGGCCAAATGGCAAATGATTTTGGTTATTGCAATAAAAAAAAAATTATTTAGCAAAATTTTTTATGTTTCCAAAATTGCAGCAACAACAATTTTTTGTTCTCCCATTTTTTTGGTGTTGCCGTATAGGTGGGTTTCAGCAGCAGGAGGACAGAGGAAAGCGGAAACGAATGCAAAAATACTATGTACCTACTAGGTACATATATCTGGCATAATACGCAACAATATTAATTCATCGTCGTCATCATTTACCACCATCACCCTTTTTTACAAAAGTTGTAGTACATGTTCACTCACCATGTTCACGGTTCATCAACAGAGCAGCAGGTGCTTTGTACGTAATCCATTTTAATTTATTATGCATGCTAATACCAAATAATAGCCAAAATAATACTCAGAATTTATCTTCCGTCTTTTTTTGTTTGTTTTCAATTTACATATTGTACTAAAAGTATTACGCATTTGTCCCCGGAGGACAAGTCGCCGGGGGAGGCGAAAGGTTTCGCGTTACGCCGCCGCGCCCGCGGGGCGCCCCCCTCCGCCTCCCGCTGCACAATTATTATTATTTTGAATGTTTTTGGCATGGCATTTTGGGGTCATGTTTTGTTTTCGCCAAGGAAGGGCACGTGAATTGCATTTATTGGGCAAAATGTTTCGGGGTGTTTTTTCTGTTGCGCTCGCGCGTGTTACCAATTAGCAAGGCGGTGGGGGAAGAAGAGTTTTCACATTTTATCACTTTTAACTAAATTTAACCATTTTTAAATTTCATTCGAACCCGTAATAAAATAACGCTTTAAAAAAAAAATAAAGTTCGGATAAATTTTTTTGTGTAATTCATATCAGGTATATTTCCTCTAATAGAAGCCCTTCCCTAATAGTAGGCTCCCTCCAAATATTAAGGAGTCCCCCTCTATTAGACGACCCTCTTCTTATGGGGTGGAGAGGGTGTCTTTTACTCCCTCAAAAAAAACTTACCTTTCGAATTTTACAAAATCATTTCTTTAGCATAATAACATGGCTTTAAAACATTACTGCCCAATGCTTTTTGAAAAAATTGCTTCCCATTCTGTGGAAATTTTCGGTAGTTTTCTTACACGAATCACGTAAGAACTTCTCATTCTAACAGTTTTCCTATTTTTATTACACATTTGAACGCCGAAAGTGTAGGCATAAAAATTTTTTCGCAGTAACATATCTTTTGAGAATTAGCCATGTTTGTTTAAACCCATTTTCACGTGCACACAAACAAAAAATTTTTCTCTGAAAAAACTTTTAAACTGCCGATTAATGATGATAATAATGTCCGCGGTAATGATAACATGATAATAATGCAAAAAGCAAAATGGCGTTAATAATATGCAATGAAATTGTGTTTCTAAATGACGGCGTGAGAAAGCTTTCCCAGTGACATTTTGATCAATCCAAACTCCGCCCATTCAATGCCATATTTAATTGTTTTACTTTTTGATCTTTTGTGCGTTTTGGCTCATTGAACCCTTTGTCTGTTTTTGCCTTATTTAGTAGGTCTTTTGTCCCTTTCAAGTCTTATTTGACTTTTTGTCCATCCCAATGAATTAGAAGTGTGTAATGTAAACATCAAAAGAGTTTAGTACTTGTGCCGCTATAGTGTGTGTAGTTGTTTTTTTATTTTTGTGTTTACAACAAAATGCCAATTGCCCGCCGTCGTCTGACGGACGGGCGGCGGGACGATTTAAATATACACATAAATACATTTTTAAGAGCCAAAAGTGGTTGGCAAAACGTTCGCATGTGTTGACTACGGACGACATTAGCCTCGGTCGGATAAGGGACAAGGCAAAAAGGCGCGCGCTTTCACAATAATATTTTGTCAAAAATCATTATTTTAAATTAATTAACTTTTTAATTTGCTCGATTTCTGGCATCTTATGGTCAGCCTAAAACATAAAATGCAATTTTAATTGTGTTCATGTTCTATAAGATAATTTTCGAGAATTTTGAACAAAAAATAATTTAAAATTTTAATGTAATTACCTGTTAGGGTTAAAATTGTACCGGCGGCGCCTATCGGCACCGCCCGACCTACGTTTTTTTTGCTAATTTTTCTTAAGAAACCCTTTAAATTTTTCAAAATTTTCCCGGGACCGCCGAACCTCCGTTTCTCTCACAAACTTTTTTCTCACCTTAATCATCATAAAATCTTTCGATTCACTGATATTTTTATTTCCTTGGCTTTCATCAGGCATCAATATTTACAGGAAACTCGTTCTTTTCCGTTATGTTGTAGCCGATTTAATTCAGTCATATTTCGAATATCTCAAATATGGCTTTTTCAAGAAATCAAATTCAATACGTAACAATTGTATTAACGAGAGACATCTTTTTGTCTATTCATTTATAGTGCAAAAATGAATTGAGTTTTTTTCACCAAATATTATCTTTTTATCTTTGCACCAGCAGCAAGCAGCACACAAAGAACAACCAAAGTCCGCAAAAATTGTAAATAAATAAATTAATTCATATTAATTGGGGCGGTCACTGTCTCATCAGTCAGTAATCAGTTTCCAAAGCAGCAAAAGGTGCTCACGGACATGGACAATCCGCGGATTGTCTGGACAAATTGTTTGGACATGGATTAACGATTTTGTGAAATCTGACTGACGGGGACACGGATATGAAAGTCGCACCCCGGGATTATCCGGACATGGATACCGTATTTCCTTTAATTGAAGACCCGGGTCTTCTATTTTTCAATTCCCTTCTAGGGGGTCTTTAATTGGAGGGGGTCTTCAAATGGAGGGGGGTCTTCAAATAGAGGAAATATGGTAACTATTTTTGAGAAGTGGGACGGACACAGACGGACACGGATATGAACCCCATTTGTCCGGACATGGATTCGAAAAATTGTATACGTTAGCACACCTGCTTCAAAGTCTTTTTCCAAATTTCCATTTTTTATTTTTTTACAAAACTGCTATTCATTAAAGGCAGATTGCTTTAGCATGTGTAAAGCTTCTCATTCTTTTTAAGCCAAAGCTTGATTTATTTTCAAAAAAAAGGGGGGGGGCGGACTTTATTGGGGGAAGCGGATGCTATCATTTAGTTGCATTTCTACATAGTTCATATATTTTGGCGCCCAATAAATGTTTTTTTTCAAGAATTAATACATATTCGTACAGAATCTAATACTTATATTTGATCTTATTAAAAATTCCAAACTTTCTCGAAACCTAATTTTTTTAATGTTTTTATTACTAATCGTTTTTTTTTTCACATTACATTATATTAATTTATGAGCCTTTTTTTTTGTCTGTCCGCTCATTGCATTGCGCAGCTCTTCGCGTGATTTTCTCATAGACAAAATTTACCACACTTTTCTATACTAAATTTGTTTTAATATGAATAATAATAATAAAAGTGTTAATTCTCAATTAAACACTTTCCGTTGGCACCAAATATGGACGTCGCGCCGTCCGTTCATGTCTTTTTTTTCGAATTTTTTTATTTTTCATTTTCCCATGGTTTGTTATGGTTTGGAATTGCTATTATTTAATATCGCACACAATTTGTTTCCATTTTCGGCACACACACATAAAGTGGGCTTTTTTGTTTTGGATTGCCAATTTTTTCAATTTTAAATTAATTTGTTGGATAAAAGTAACGAATTCCCGGTCAAAATAGGATTTTAAACCGTAAATTCCAGTCTTTTTTTCATTATTCCTATTTCGAAAACAATTTATACAAATTGAATTCGCCCTGCTTAGTAACTTTTTAAGGACGTTTTCATGTACATTTTTCAAATCAACTTGTCCGGAAATGCCCTGGGCCTTTTGCATAATAATAAAACTATAATTAAAGATTAATATGGCAAACTATTCATGGAAAAAATGGAATCACAAACACACATCCGTTTACACTTAAACCCTCTAAATATGATAAATTAATTCTTGCGTTTAGGCATTTAATTGTGCGAAAGTGTGTGGCATTTTATTAATTAATAAGCGGATATCGGTTTTATTTTGGCAGCGGCACCCCGCGACCATTCAATATATTGGTCACAAAAACACACACACACACACAATTGTTAACCTTTCCCTGAAAATAATCCCGGGGGGGGGGGGCGATGCCCTTTTGTCACTGCTGCTGCGCTGTTACGCCGGCGGGGGGAGGGAGGGGGGGGGGGAACCCCGGGGGAGTTGGTTAGTTGGTGTTAAGGGCAGTGTGGAAAAATGACTACCAACAACGGCACAATGGGCGAGAACGCTTGAGGTGAGGGGAGGGGAGGGGGGTGAAAGGGACCAATTTGCGTGTACATTCACACCCGACGACCAATCATCTGTCAGTCATCATCATCAGTCTCACCCAGCCCTTTCGGAGTGCAAAAATGGGGACGTTAGGGCGCTGACGCTTGGGTGCCAGCCGAGTGTTTTTAAAAACCATAACTTTCTTGAGGGTTAGCCCCATTTTCCAACGCTTTTTTGGTTTCGTTGAAAGCACTTTGTGCGTGTTCGAAATACAGAACAGGCAAAAGTAAGGCGATTTAAAGACCCGAAAACCACTTATTTTAAATTTAGACACATACACCAACCCACCCCAAGCATCACAGCGTCATTAGGCGGATTATAAAGCCCCTGGGGGGCAATAGGTGGGCGGGGTGGGGGGGGGGGTAAATGGCGGCTGGTGGATGTCATGAGTGGTGGGCGGCTGGCAGGTTGTTGGTTGGGCTGGCAGGAAGAAATAATAATATTATGTTTTTGCAGACATAGTTTTGATTTGGGGTTGGATGGGTGATGACGATGAGTAAGAGGAGGAAGTGGCGGGGGAATGATGCGCATGATGGCAAGGCGATGATTAGCCCCAATGTGACTTGCCGCTGGTGGGCAACCACCACCAACCACCTGCTGCAGAGGCATTCTTCTCCCAAATGTTAATGTGTCACCCATCCATCACTCACCGCTCTCCAACCCCCCCCCCCCCCCCCCCACCCCCCCCCCCCCCCCCCACCCCTCCCCTCCCCTCGCTCTTATTTGGGCCTTACAAATTAATTCAACGAAGCTCTCTCTACATCAGTGTTGGACGCCCATTCCCGAACCCTGTGTTTAGTAGCGAAACTCGGATCTATAAAGTTTAAACCAATTAGCGAACAAACCATTTTCTTGAATTTTTAAAAATTGATTTGAGTTCTCCAATCAATCAATCAATTAATCATTTTGACTTAAGGGTAATGTCAGCTCCTCATTATTCATATTAGGTATTCCGGCTTCGATAAATCACTTAGTGCCTGCAGTGGGTTATATATACTATTTTTGGACCCTCGAGGGTCATTCGAACATTTGGACCCGGGGGACTTTTCGTCAGCAATTCTAACAAAAGAAAAACAACGATAATGTCGTTTTTGGTATCTGTATTAACAAAACCTGTTGGCCTGTGGGCGGGGGTGTTGTTTTGATGGCACAGGTGTAAATTTTAAAACAATTGTTTTTATTTTTGTTTTTATTCACATTTTTCGCGTCCACAGGTGCGCGCGCAGAAACCGGGGGGGGGGGCGTAATCAAAACATATTTTTGCGCACTTTTACGGGTAAAACTAACAATCAGGTAACCCACAAACATAGGTTAGTACCTATTTATTTTTGCTTGCGCACTTAGAACAAAAATATATATAATATTATATTTGTGCCCGCCCAAAAAACAACGGAAGCGAAATTGAGACGCATAAAAGGCAAAGCAAAAATGATGGGACAACATTGAAACATTGGAAACATAACACCAAACATACGCTTAAAAAATGATCAAAAACAGTCCATTTTTGATTTTTCACACTCGGGATTTCCTATATTAGAGACCTCGAGGCTATGCCTATGTTTTATGCACCTCTAAAATTCATTTACGAAATCTCATGGATTTTTTTTTTGTATTTTATATTTTGGATCCGCATTTTGGAATTAGTCGGGATTCAATCTTATTCCTCAAAAGGCCAAGCAACGATTTTGCGATTAAAATTCTTTTTTTTTTGCTTCCCTATTGAAGAAGGAGGAATGAATAATTTTTAGTAATTTAATTTAATTTATTTTAAATGGTGGCAATGCTTGCAAAAAAACTGTGCTTTATGCCCAATTTCAAAAATTTGTTGTTGCTGCCGTTCTTCGTCCCCTAATGAGCTTAGAGGGGGGGATATTATGCTTAATAACATTGATATACCGAACGTGTGACCAACAATTAGCATCAGCAGCAGACGTTGGGGAGTCAATGCGCGCACATATTTTTGAAAAACAAATTGCTGCCAGCCGACGACCGCCCCCGCCCACCCGTCGTTATATAATCATCATCATCATCACTTTTCTGTTGCCGTGCCGTCCTTGTCGTCTTCGTCTGTCTGCAGCATTTCCCCATCCGCCTCACAGGGAGTGTGCCTTTCTCAATTTTCATTAAATACAACAAATTTGAATTTTTTTTTTTAATTTTAAATCAATAAGTACGCCCTTAAAATTGTTGGTAATTGGCAGTAATTTTAAAAGTTTTTTTACACACTTGAAGATTGGCTGTAATCTTTCATAATCATTTTCCCATCTGTCGTCCCTAATTAAATGTTAAACACTGGGTTTCTTGGTAAGCTAATAAACTTAAACATAATAATTTTTCCATTTTTTCTCACATTTAAAATTTGGTGCCGCCATTTGTTAACAAATCTCAACCAATGAATTTAATTTGTACAAATTGTCGGGGAAAACGTGTCCCATGTCTTTACGTTATCCAAAATATTTGTAGGGAAGGCGCTTGACATTTGCTACGAATCCCCCCCCCCCCTCAATTAAAGTACATTTTGAATTTGGCGTGCCACAGTCGGCGTCGCGCACTTACAAATTAATGCCCTTGCGGCGAGGACACCAAAAAGCATCATCACAAATAATTTTTGACGTGTCATTTCCGCCCACAAAGTTGGACTTTAAAAGAAGAATTCAGGAAGCTATTTCCAATTTCCATTTTATAACAAACACTTTTACCTAATTGGTGCATAAATAAAAAAAAAATTAGTGAACATTTATTTAAAAAAACAGCGGATTTGAATTTGTCATTGACTAAATTACGGCATGAAATAATGCAAAATATCGGATTTTACAATCCATATTTTGGCTTAAAATAGACCCAAAATTTTGCCCCTTAGCCTCCTATATGTTCATGAAAGAACACATTTTTCGGAAAATTTGCCTTAAAATTTAAACAATTTTTAATTGAATTCTTTTGTATTTGCATGTATTGTTCACCTAATTTTTTACGTCATAAATTTCACGCAACAAAATTGGTGCGACAATTTCTTGAGTGCACATTTAAATACGTGGGCGCTAAAGTTGTGACTTTAAGGCGGCATATTAAAATTAAAAGACCCAATTATTACGCTCATTAATTTATTCATTTTTTTGTAAATATAAAAGTTCCATCGGCAAATTTGCCATCAAATCCACTTTAATTACCTCTCGAACAAATTCAATATTTTGTTTGTACAGGTGAAAAAACAATTAAGGCCGGCCAGCCCCGAAATTGTCAGTCACATCGTTTAACATTTCTTTCTCTTACACACCCAATTCTGTGAAAATGGCACCGACTGGGACATGCCGTCGCTGCACAATGTGTGCCATCATTGCCGACGACGAAAACATTGCTGACAGCGGCAGTAGTGGGACAAGCTGCTGCTGGTGTAATGACACCAACAACAACAACAACAACAATGAACAAAACAGCAGAATTGGCATCTCATTTCGGCAACAAGAATATCCGCTTCACCAACATCGTCCGCTTCATCATTGCCACCCGCATCATCCTGACCAAATTGTGCCGCGGCGCAACAACCACAACAACAACGGCAACAATAGGTTGTCAAACCGCCGCAGCAACGCGTTGCCGTCCTTGTTGTCATCCGTGTCGTCACCACGCCGGCTGTTGTTGGCACCCATCGGCGCCATGTTGTTGATGTTGTTCATGTTGTTGTTGTCGTCATCATCAACAGTTGGTGCCACAACAATGGCAAGTGATGGAGCCCGCGCGGCACTGACATTGAACAACAACAACATTGCAAATGAGCATAAGCTGCACCAACACAACAAGCTGAAGCTAATGTTGCTGCTCACCGCTTCCAAAATGATGCAGCAGCAGCGACAGCAGCAGGTGGTCAATGAAGCAACAGCCACTGCTGGAGGCAGCAGCTCATTGTTGTCGCATGGCAAAGGTGTGAAAATGATCAAATTTAAATGAAAATACCGTACTTCCGCAATTAAAGCCCCCCCCCCCCCCTTCTCGGAAATAGCGGCCTCTCTTTTTTTGGGGAGATTAAAAATAGAGCACAGTATAGAATTATGTCATGCGCCTTTATTTTCGGAAAAAATGCAAAAAAAAACAATTCAATGTTTTTTTTAGAAGACGCCGCCCAAAGGTTACTGCTTCCATTGCCTTCGATGCCGATTGTGTTCGTCAAATTGTTGCCGCTGACTGCGGCAGGCGGGACGTCGTCGTCTTCAGATGAGCTGATGGACGTCCAGCAGCAGCATTCGGCTGTCGCCGGCGGCGACAACTTTTTGCCATTGCTCACCAATTACTACGATTGGACACCTGCAACAGCAAAAGCAGCAACAGGAGGGGGCAACAGCAGGAGTTTGTTGTCATCTCCATCAGTGACAGCAGCAGCAGCAAATGAAAACATTTGTATGTATTTTTATTGTACACCAATATTAATCAGCATTTTTATAATATTTAAATGTGGTGATAGGGGACCGGGGGGGGGGTCCAATCCCTACCTGACCACATCGGGGATAAAAAAGTTGGGGAACTAACAACAGCAGGTGGCACATAAGTCTGAGAAAGTGGGATATCGGCTCGGATGAGTTAGTTCGGGATCGGATCGCGGAAGAAGTGGGCACAAGCAAGACAAGAAAGTCTGGGGGGATCTCTGGCCATGAAACATGCCCAAAAAGGCATGGGCATCGGACGGCATAGCCTTAATTAAATCTGTTTTTTTTTTAATTTTAATTGGATTACTAATTGAAATGTGCAGCATTATCATTTAAAGTGTCTTCTTCCTCTTCCGTGGACAATGTACTGTTGCCCAAGCGCAAGAAGTCTGTCCGTCGATGCGGCACATTGTTGCTGAAACATATCCAAACCGTGTGCGGCGGCTGTCTTCGATCGCCGGATCCGTCCGGTAAATTTTTGGTGATTAATTACGCAAAACCCAAATTCCCACTTATTCAGAGGCCGACCAAACCCTAATTTTGGGCAAAAGAGACGGCGGTGAAAGCTATCATCAATTCCAAGGGCGAAATCGGTGGAAAAAACGTAAGAAATTTTGATGATTATGTACAGGATTTTAAATTTTAATTTAAATTGTATTTATAATTCAAATTCGAAAAATTTAAAAATTTTTTACAAATTGTAGAAGCGCCCGGCTTCAACAAAATCACGGACATTTGTTGCACCCAACGAGCATGCGGTGATGAGGAAGTGAAGCCGTTCTGTTGTTGACACAAAATTTGACACAAAATCCAAAAAAAAAAAACATTTTGACAATTATTCCCCGCAGAAATTCAATTTTTTTTTTCTTTATATACTTTTCGTCATTGATCTCTTCCACCAATTCAATGTCGCATAAATAATGGCCTAGTGAATAATTTGTAATATTTAATGTATTTGATGGAATAAAAAGGCATTTAATGATTAACACAAATTGATGTTTTAGGGTCATTTGGGTGCCCACGTTGGGGCGTCATTAGTTAATGCTGTCGACATTTCGGATCGGCGTTTTTCGGCTTTTTTGGCTTTCAATTTCGCTTTCGGGTTACGAATTCGGTTGTAAAACCGAAACCGAAAACAAAAATACTCCCCTAAAAATTGAGTTTTGGGCTAGATATTTATGAATTTAAGTTAGCAGAAAGCCATTTTTTCTTGAATATGTTTTTCTTTTATTTTTCAAATTTCCAGATGGTGCCTAGATTTTTTGATTATTAAAAAAACCAAAAAATATCGAACATTAGAAGTCAACGGGTTCATAAAAATCGAACACCTATAACCTAAACTTATTGGATGTTGAATTTGGAATAAAAGAATGTTCGAATTGTGTGGTCCAACAATTGCTTTTTTAATGTCAGCGAAGATCGAAAAACTTTTAGATATTCGTTAGGTTTTTGTTTTTGAAACTAATAATTTCTGTAAAAAGAATTTAAAATAAATATAAAAGATTTTTGTGGTAATATTTTAAGAGACGGATCGGGTCAAAGTTCATGTTTTTGTTCCACAATAAAAGCAGTGCGGGCCCAAAATCTTCTGAAAAATTTTGAATATTTTTTAAAATGGAAATCGGATGGGTACCCAAGTAAAAAGCCAATTTTATTTATTTTACGGATTATTGACGGCGGCTTAGATTGGATCAGGAAAATCTGTTTATGATGAAGCCTCCTGTAATGGGTTGACTTGCTTTTACCATCAACACAAATCCGATTAATTTACGCTTTCGGAATATGTCAAGGAAGTAAAATTGGTGTGTTTGCTGCCCATTATAAAAGCAAAATAATGGTAAATAAATTATTCATTTTCAATTAAATTCCCTGAAAATAAATTTAAAGCCAAAATGCCACTTTTGTCTTTCGGTTGCGCATCACTTCTTGAATGGATCATCTTTTTGAGCATCACCTTCAAAGTTGTGACGTACATTTATTGTCCAAAGGTCAGTATTTAAAATATGGTACTGAATAGGGCTAAGACTCGATTCTTTAGGTTTTTGGGCTTCTTTTCCCGGCCTGAATCTGGTCGTCCGGTCCCCGGCACAAACCCGTCGACCTCTGACCCTGGACTCCGACATCGGACAAAATCGATGAATTGGGTCCCGAAATGAACCAGCCTCCAATACCCTGGCCACGATGCGCAATTTTTTTGGGTCTCCTACCCGTCCCGACTCAGTCCATGGCACTAAACTCGCAAACCTCTGACCCGGTCTCTGACATCTCGACCTACCCTCTGAATCGGATCCCGAAACAAACCAGCCTCCGACGCACCCGAAATGATCCGTGACATTTTGGGCCTCTCCTTAGCCAGATCAGTGGTTCGGTCCCTGGCCACAAACCTGCAGCCTATGGCCAGGTCCCCGATGCCGTGAACCTTTAAACCGATGTCGGACAATAAAGGGACATAAATTTAGCCGAAAATTTTGAAAATTTTCCAATAGACATTAATTAACAATATTTAAATGTTATTTCTTTTTCAGTTAATTGATTCGCCGGAACAGTGCAGCCATATCAGAAGAACGTCCAAAAATTTTGAGCAATTTGCACAAGTTGTGGGATGACCGTAGCACAAATGTCGATGCTTATGATTATGAAATATGTCCACTCCCCAAACGCAAACAAACAATTGCATGCGACCACTTATTTCGGGCAACAAATTAATTATTTTTGAAGTCACCAATTTAATTTTTTGATAATTGATGAAAATGAACACACATTTATTTGTTTTACATATTTTTTATTTATTCATAAACCGATTATTTTTTGCCTGTATAGAATATTACGAAAAAAGATTTAAAAATAAAATGTATGAATAAATAAATATCACATAAATCCTTCAATTTTTACCTTCGCATTTATATCTTCAAGTAGCATATAATAATTTGAGGTTTTTGTTGACTGACCACCTGTCGTTTAAAATAAATGCTTGCGAAAGAAATTTGATCAAATTTCGTCAAATATTTTGTTTACTACTGCTTTTGACATTTAACTGTGATCGCGGGAGGGCCGCGTTGTGCTGCTAACGTTCACCGGGAACGACGCGAACTTTTTTTTTTTGATTTGGTCCAATGTTTACTCAAATTTAACTTTGAGAAACGCGGTAAAAGTTCATCAAAACACTAATCCCACTTTTAAATACCCTTGTTGTATTTGCTTAAAATTTGATCCAAATTGGCGTAAAAAAGTAAGACAAAAAATTGGTCCGCGTTTTCGTTTTATTATTTGTTTGGTATTCGGCTCCTGTTTTTCGATGTCAATAAATTGCATTATCAAAAAATACGGCTGCACTTTTAACATGAATTGAAAATTAGGAATTATAAAAAGTCACAAATATTATTTCTTAAATATTGTATTGTATTGTATTATTGTACTTTACCTCTAACATCAGATGGAAACGGAAGGAAAGGTGAATGAATATTCTTTGCTTAAATTAGTGTTCGGCACGGTAACGGTTAAAAATTACAGAAAAGTTCGGTAATTACCGATTTACCGCGGAAAATCGGTAATTGCCGCGGCAATTACCGATTTTCCGCGGTAAATCGGCAATTACCGTTACCGATTGCCGAAAACCCATTTGCCGAACACTAGCTTAAATAGCAACAATACATGCAAAATATTTGATTAAAATTTTATTTTGGCCAAAAATTCGATAACTTAAAAACTTATGGCCAAAAATAAACAGATGGTTAATTGTTTTGAAAATTGATCCCAATGCTGACAATATTGGCCTAACAAAAATCAAAACGCTGTTTTCATATCCAAATCCCCCCTAAAGGTGATTAATTGCCGTGCCGCCATCGCATGGGAGCCGAATAAGCCATTAATTGTTGAACAAATTGAAGTGAGTCCGCCTAAAGAGGGCGAAGTGCGAGTTAAGGTGAGGAGGAGAAGCAGCAACAACCAAACATTGCTTATTACACAAAAAATTTAGATTCTGTACACCGGCATTTGTCATACGGACATTTTTGTAAGAAATTAATTAATAAAAATTAAAAAATGTTTTCTCAAAAAAGCCCCCGGGGGACTATTTTTCAACTCCACCCGCCCTCCTTGTTTTTGAGGCTTAATTTGCATTGCAAAATCAACAGCCGTCGGGAAATTTTTTTTGCGAAAAATACTGAAATTTTAAGGGAAATAACGGCAAAAATTTAAAAATATAGCCAAACGAAATTTTCCTTAATTTTGCAAAAAAAAGGCACGAAATAAGACCAAAGAGCTGAAATCAATGAGAGGAATTGACCGAAGAATAAGTACATTTGGCTCAAATTAGTACTTTCTTATAAATAAGTACAAATGAGATCTCTGATTTAAGGGGGGGGGTCTCTAATGGAGGGAGGTTTATTTCTGGGTTGGCTCAATTTCAGCAAGGGTGGGCTCTGCTTTCGGTATGAAATCTGACCATATACCTATTTAGGTATGCAGTGGAAAAGATTCTGAAGTCAAATTTCCACTGATCGCCGGCCACGAAGCCACCGGCATTGTGGAATCGGTGGGGCCCGGTGTACACGGCATTTTGCCAGGCGACCATGTGATTCCGGCGCCGATCCCGCAATGTCGCAGCTGCGAATACTGTTACGCACCGGAGACAAATTTATGCGAATTGTTTCAGTTTGGGCCCGAGTAATAAAAAAAACAGACATTTTGCTAAGAATTAAAATTTTATCATTTTTATCAATAATAGTTGCAAAATCAATGCACAAACAATGCCCGATGGTACAACACGTTTCAAGTGCCGAGGCAAAGACGTTTACCATTTCATTGGCACTAGCACATTCAGTGAGTACACTGTTGTGTTGGAAAGTTGCATTTGCAAGGTTATATCTTCTTTATTTTCTATTCTAATAGAAGCTCGATACGCATCAAATTGAAGCCCACCCCTAAATAGAAGCCCCACCTTCGAGGGGGTATTGGAGAGAAAAAGAAGCCCACCTGCTGTATATACCGGGTGAGATTGAGCAAATAGGGTATATTTATGGAAGTATATATTCCTTTTTCCCCCAATAAAATACTAAGCTGTAGAGCATAAAAGGTTACGCGCCCGGTGGGACTCGAACCCACGACCTCCACCCAAACCGCCGGGGGCAGTTCCTCTTACAACTGAGCTACGGGCGTACCTTTCAGCGGTTCCCCATGTCCTTTATTCCAAGCATCACAAAGCTAAACATTCAGATCAACCCAAAAGCGCCGATGGACATTGTGGTTGCTCTGGGCTGTGGCTTTACCACGGGCTATGGCAACCCATACAATGTGTCGCCGGTGGTGCCCGGCAGTGCTGTTGGCATTTGGGGCCTTGGTGCCATCGGACTTGGTGTGATGGTGGCATGCCGAGAAAGGGGTGCCAAGCACATTGTTGCGGTGGACCCGGAACCAAAAAAACTCCAATTAGGTAGGTCTAACAAAAAAATTAAAGATTTATAATAACAGATTTGACCCAATTCTTACATTTTTCGAAATGTCTAAAATGGGTCAATAACTTTGATTCTTTTAGCAACAAAATTTGGTGCCACCGAATTGTTTAGCCCAAGTGATCGACCAAATGGCAAACCTTTGGCCGAATATTTGCGCGAAAAATACGATGGCGGACTTTTGGTTGCGTTCGAAGCCGCCGGGAGTCATTTGGCTGCAGTTTGTTATTTTTAATGGGAAATTTTTTGAATGGTTTAATGAAATTAGTTAAGTGAAATGTTCAAATTTTTATCTATACATTTTTTTCACCACCGGGGGGGGGGGCGGGGAGCGAGGGGGGGGGGGAGGAGGGGGTGCGCAGGCTCACCCCTTGGACATGTATGCACAGATATTAGAAACCCCAAAAAGGCCAAAATAGGTGCTAAAATAGGTGTTTAAAATTGGAGAAGCCAAGAGTATTTACGCAAAAAAAAAGTCCTATTTAGGCTCATTTTATTAATTTCGCCAGCATAATTGCAATCAGGTAAATTTGGAGGTGCTTGGGAATAAAACGCATTCGATTGTCGGCCGTGCATTAAGAAATTAAATCAAAAATTCTCTGAATTTAATAAAAAATACAATTTTTTAAATTTTAATGAGCTAAAAAGTGGATTTTTAAGGAGAAAATTTTTGAATTTCGAGTATAAAAATTCGGTTTTTAGGGGTGCATAAAAAAAAAAATTAAAAAAAGATTCTTAGGGGTGCATTTCAGATTTTGTTGCATTTTTGCTATGAAATTTCTGGCAAAATGCCAAAATAGGTGCTAAAAACTCAAAAATGCCAAAATAGGTGCTAAACACCGAAAACCCATTTTTAGGTAATTTTAGGTGCTAAAAAGTCGCTCTAAATCGAAAATCGTTCGGAGAAAATGCTATTTTTGGGCTTCTCTCATCATTACTAAGCCGTAAAAAAATGGTGCTATGTAATTTCGACACTGAGTATTTTCGACACTGAACTATTTTCAAAACTTTCACTGTTTTACACCAGTTTCGACATTGGACCATTTCGACACAGAGTAATTTCGACACTAAAGTGTTTTTAAAAAATAATTCCAACCTTCGAAACTGATATTGATGGGAATTCTCCTCATTATAAATTTTTAAAAGTGCAAATGTTAAGCAATGGCGCGAAGATTTTAGCAAATGGATCACGGTCGTTGAACTGTTCGAGAATTGCTCTTTTATTGTTATCTTGTCAAAGTTGGGAAGTCACTGCGGGCTTTGTCGCGTTCATTTGCCTCCCTTATCTGATCAGCAGGGATGGATTTTTAGGCAAATGCTTAGATTTAATTTAGGCCTTTGCTTTAGTCCATTTAGATTTCTATTTTAAGAATCTTAGTGTCTAAAACCTTATCCCTGCTGATCCTATAAATTCTGTGTAATTTAAAAAAGCATTCACATCATATTGTCCAAGAATAGGCAGGTAATTGTGGGGTCCGTCACTCGGCTCATTTTGTAACGGATGCCGCCGGGATCAATTTGCCAACCAATTTGAAGAGTGGCTCTTCCGGGGCAATAAGCTCCAGTACTCAAAGCCTTCATCCATCCGTGCCTCTCTTTCAAGCAGTATTCAAAATTTTGAAAGGAAAGCAAGCTTCTTCCTCGATTTGTTTTGGTCTCATTAAAACGGAAAAGATTTTGAGGTCCAAAATAAGAACATTTTTTCAAAACGTTGTTTTGAGGCTTAATCTCTCATTTTATTCAATAAAATTAGCATTTGCAACATGTTTTTCAGCACCAACAATTTTTTTGAGCAATTTGAGGGCTTAAAAAGAAAAACAAATTCACTGGGTGGGCTCTGGCGGCGGCGCGCAGTCAATTGGTCCCGTGTCGATTCGTCCCCAAAGCCAAAAACGTCGATTCGTCCCCAATTTTAAAATTACTTTTAAATCGTAAAAAATCATTTTCTTGCCTACACAATAGGGTAAAAAAGCAATATGTTATACTTATTTCTCATAAGAATCGCTCTAAAAAATATTATAGTCGAAGTTTTCCCTTGAAATTCCAAAAATAAGACAAAAATAAGGGCAACGAGCTGAAATAAGGACAAATGTTACAAATAAGGACATTTAAAATTTTTAAGATTCGGATCTTAAAAATAAGGACAAATGGCAGCTTTGGTTTATCATCTTTAGGGGAAAAACGAATAAGTGCCATTGTCTGTGAGTGTAACCCTTGGCTTTATAAAGTCAGTGTCGAATTTACTCAGTGTCGAAATGGTCCAATGTCGAAACTGGTGTAAAACAGTGAAAGTTTTGAAAATAGTTCAGTGTCGAAATTACTCAGTGTCGAAATTACTCAATGTCGAAATTACCAAACACGAAAAAAATAGGTAAAAACCTAAAAATCCGGTCTCTAGTAATAACATGGATTTAAAAATTTGTTTCCATAGACACCCCTGACCTATAGCTCCTCAAGGGTCAGGGGAACAGCTATAAGATAAGATATATCCAAAACAAAAAACTATTTAAATATCTATCTTTGTTTAAAATTGCTCATTTCTATTCCATTCATCAGAGGCAAGCTTTTGAATCGACAAAGAAAGGCTTCGGACAAACAGTTGTACTCGGTGTAATTGAGCAGGATATTCAAATTCCTCCGTGCATGCTGCTAATGGGCAGAACCATAAAGGGTGCCATTTATGGAGGTGAGAGTTATCATGATTCAAATGTACCAGGAATTGACCAGGATTCCGGCGCGGATTTCGCATTAGCCGAATTCCTGGTTCAATATTTTTTGAAATTCCGGAATTTTAACACACATAAGTATCAAAAAAATGGTAGAATAGGCAAAAAGATAAAAAATTATAGGACAATTCCAAAAATGGTTTTGCAGGTTGGAAGAGTCGAGACACATTGCCGATGCTTGTGGAAAAGTACATGAAAGGACAATTGCCACTGGAGGATTTCATTTCTTGTCGTTTGCAAAATTTGACTCAAATTAATGCGGGCATTGAACGCATGGAAAAATGCGAAGGGTAAATTAAAAAAAAAATAAAAATAAATGCTGTAAGTTTCATTTAATATTACTAATACATATATTCACTTATATATGAAATAACTACGTACTCTTTTCCTACATATATTAGAGCCCCCCCCCCCCCGAGTTTTACTCTAGCATAAGATAAAACGCGTGGCAGACACTCGGGTAGGTTAATCCGGGCGATGAAATAACACAGGATCCCCGGTTAAATAACCCGACTAGGTTAACCCACCGCCGGGATTTAATGATGGTGTCCGAAAACCTCTCTGAAAAAATAGGTACCTTTTTCATTTCTAAGTTCACAAAAATTAAAAAACTAAATATTTTAGTAAAATTTTATAAGATAATTAAGATGGACATGATTAGAGGGTGGGCACTTGTCAACGGATCGGGGGGCTTAATTAGAGTGGGGGGGGGGGGGTTCTAAAGAAAAAATACGGATATTTTTTATTTCACAGCATTCGTACTGTAATCTCAATGGGCACAATAATGGATTCAGCATCAACAATTGTTGATAACAATGCCAATTCTTCTGTGATTACAATTCAACAAAATCCAAATTTATCACAAAATCCAAGCAGCGATGGCAGAGGTCCGCAGCAGCAGAAGCAAGAAAATGTAAGGGAGATCAAGATACAATTAGTGTGATTGATTATGTGATTAGTTTACCTATATACCTTCCTATTCATAATAAATGGCATTAAAATTGAATATAATCATTTATTTAAAATTATGATATATGTGTTGCACCCGATTTGAAAAATCACCCGATTTGAAACCAAATCGTCGCGGGTACCCGATTTCAAATCGGGTACCCGATTTGAAACGAACATGGGTGAGTTCAAACGAACATAGCCTAAACCACGTAAAACCCAAAACTAAGTAAGGAATTCGGTTCTATACCGATATTCGAACAAGTCTGTATCAGGTTTTATGTTCATATGAACATGTTCAAAACATTGAAAAAAGATTTAAGCTAATTTGAAACTTCGAAAAAGATTGTTATATGTTTCTGACATGTTCGGATAAACATTGAACCCGAAATTTTACAGACTTGTTTGACATGGGGTCTAAAATCGTTTCCCTAAAACAATTAGAAGTTCGGGTGTTTTTAACCCAATGTTTGGCAATGTTCGTCAGAACTCAACAATGTTCGTTTCAAATCGGGTACCCGATTTGAAAACGAGTACCCGCGATGATTTGGTTTCATATCGGGTACCCGATTTCAAATCGGGTTATTTTTCAAATCGGGTGCAACATATATATTTAAGTAAGTTAAATAAAAATTTGGTGAGTTAAATTAGCCTACTTCATGGGAAACAGAATAATAAGCAGCCGCTCAGCCGAAATCAAATAAGTATGAAGCATACGATGGCATTGTTGAAGCCAACAGAATGGGCAAGCAGATATGTTAGTCGATGGCACTGTACTGTAAAATCAGTGCCACCAAATTGACAACTCTGGCACAATGACATTCGGCCAAATCTTCGATAACAAAAAATATTTTTAGGACGGCAACATAAAATGACTTACATCTGCCAAAACAATAGTTATCGTTTGTCTGTTTAATAATTATTCTCGAACTCCGGACAATTCAGCCAATTCTGTGTGTGCACAACTTTTAGGGCCGCCTTTACTTTTTCTTTGCCAACTTAATCCACAAGTGTCATTTAAAAAAGTGTTTTTAGGAGCTACAAAGAAGCAGAAGCTAATCGATAAACGCAGAATCGAATAAATAAATTATTCAACAGATTTATTACAGAAGCATTAAAATAGAGGATGATTAAATGTTATTTTTTTTTAATTGCTTGACTTATACATATAATCAAGATTCAAAAGTCGAATAGGATGCACATCAATTAAAGCTTCTTGAACAATTTCAACCAATCGGGTTCACCATCGGGACCATTCCAGGAGTGAAGGGGTTCATGCCAGGGTTGATCATCGGGTTCATGCCTGGGTTGATCATCGGGTTCATGCCTGGGTTGATCATCGGGTTCATGCCAGGGTTGATCATCGGGTTCATGCCTGGGTTGATCATCGGGTTCATGCCTGGGTTGATCATCGGGTTCATGCCAGGGTTGATCAT
>JAKKIK010001016.1:0-20225 GCA_024500135.1 Heterodera carotae | reverse complement strand
CCAAAATAAAGGGAGGGGGGGGAAAGGGAACGGACGGGGGACCGGCCCCCCCCCCCCCCCCCCCAAAAAAAAAGGGGAAAATAACTAGCAAAAAAATCAGGGATGGCCCCTGACCCCTCGGGGAAAAGAATGTGGACGGCGAAGACAAGAGGGCACCCAAGAATGTCGAGATTTAACCCTAATTTAAGTAAATTTAAATCAAGGTTGGCTCCTTACCCCTAATTTGTCAGGGACAAGAAGTCGAATGGACTGGGCAAGAAAGCACCCAAGAATGCAATTTAAAAATTTTTAATTGCTCCCTGACCCTTCGGGGGCAAATTTGTCTGCGGGTTCAGATCAGTGATGTAACGGGTTGAGAAAAAGTTCGGGTTTCGGGTCGGGCACTCGAAAAATTTCGGGTTCGGGTTTCGGGTCGAAAAAAACCTCGGGTTTCGGGCTCGGGTTTACATCCCTGGTTCAGATATATACCAAAAATATCGAGGAGAAACCCTAATTCTGAATAAATTTAAATCAGGGTTGCTCCCTGATCTCTTGGGGTAAGAAATTGTGGATACTTATATATTTTTTTAAGCGGGTATTTTAGAATTATTTTAATTGAAATTTTGGAACGGATTTAAACATATTTTACTCGAAAAAAATCGGTGTTAAGCGGCGGCACTTTAAAGGGCAACAAATGAACATTTTATATAAAAGTTAGCCCCAATTTATATACTTTTTTTTCATCAAAAATACGCAAGAAAAAAATGATTGATCACTGATCAAATATTGAAAAGGAACGAATTTGGATAAAGAGACGGCGAGTGGCAAAATAAACTCAACACACCAATGATCAGAAACAGGGATTTGGGATGGATGGCCTCTTTACTACACACATAATATGTATATACTTTTAATCCAATCTTACGTCGGCACAAAACACACAAAAGAACCGCCGCCGTAACAACAGAAGCGGCAAGGGCTTTAAAAAAGCGCAGGCCGATTATACCGTCGTATCTTTTTCATATATTAGAGTCCCCTCCCCCTCTTCACTATGTAGATATACTCAGAGTCGCGGTCTAGATTTCTGCGTAATTTTTTTTCGCGTTTTGTTTGCAGTCTCGTTTCTATGTTAAGTTTTGGGGCCCAACTGGTTTCAAAGGTCTCATTGGACGTTCCTGAACTCAGCGTCCAAGCCTGCTCAGCAAAAACGGTGATGAAAATTTCACATAAAAAACCGGGCGCAAGCTAACCACCCACAAAATTTGATCCCGAAGTTTGGCGGTCCATTTAGGGGGCCGCCTCTCCTTTGTGAGGGGGGAGCGAAGGTAAGGTAAAAAAGAAAACCACCTCAAAAATGAATCCCCCCCTCCCCTTTTTTCCGATTTTTCAGTGCCCGTTTGTTCTTCATAATGTTTACGGCATCACAAAAATCGGTTGAACTTCAATTACAAATTTTACATTACGGTACATCCAACAACATAATACAATGGCAATAAAACAACAAAAGTGACTGATCGTAAACATTTAGCAATAGGTGCCATAAATGTCCTCCACTTCAGCTTTAGGCACTTCCTTGACAGCTTTGGCATTGTTTTTGTGGCGCCGAATGGTGGTGATGCTGTGTCCATTTGCAGCAAAATCGTCGTCGACCTCGGGGATGGCAAATGTAATTGTTGTCGATTCTTTGTTCAGTCGTCGAATCCGGCACAGCAGGCACACAATTGCAACAGTCAAACACAGAACACTGTTGGGGGAAAGCAAAATTTAAAAATCGGACAAAAAAAAATGCGAAAAATTATGAGCAAAAAATTGGACAACATTTTAAAGACTCTAATCTCGAATGTGCCATAATGAGTGAGTCGTCCAATCGACGCTTATGTGAAAAAATTGTGAGTTCCAAATGTTGTCCATAAAAGGCGATTGGACTAACAAAAAGGGATGAAAACTCACATGCCAATGAGGACACAAATTGTAATAAAGTGCCAAGACAAAAAGTCGACAATGCTCGGGCAGGGGGACATTATTATGTAGAGGAATAAATACAATATGATCTGAAATAAATGAAATGAATGTACAAATGATTTGGCCCTACTTTTACAATAAAATAGTGGTGACGACGACAAATGAGTGTGGAAGAAATTCGAAAAACATTTAAATAGCCATAATACGGAGTTGGGATCTTTCGGGCCCCTAACCCACCGCCGTAGGTGTCAGGCATATAACCCAGGGTAGGGTAAACAGCCCTGAATGGTTCGGGAACAATCGAGACTGGCGTCTGGGTTTATATTTGAAAGACAACAAATTTTTCCCTAAATTTTTGTACAACTTGGCGTTCTGTAAACTAATTCAAAAAGCCATAATTTTTCCCCGAGGATTAAAATTTCCTATTAGTGATTAGTGGTCAGCGAATTTCTATTAACTTGACTTGGTAATTGTAAAGTCCTAGAAAAAAAGAGGTAAAATGTTTCTCTCGGCGATTTGTCCTTCGAAGAGTTTCCTTCGTCGAGTTGTCCATCGGCGAGTAGGCACTACGCCCCAAAATTCGCCTCACTTTTCCCCCTTTTTAAAAATTGTCTTTGCAGATTGTTTTTCAATTCCATTAATAATCACTGCAAGCATCCCACACACAAATGGCTGTTCAGATGGAAGACGAAGCCCAATTTCAGATCTCATTTTTTACTGACGATGACGAGTGAGTGAGTCAGTGCTTCGGGGTGGTGTTTGTTGTACTGTTTCAAGGTTTATCCACCTATAATTAAAGACCGGTTGGCGACGGTCCCCGGAGGGGTTTTCCGTGGCTTCGTTCCACGGTTTTTTCGAAAAATATCAGAAATGGGGTCCTCGGTAAAACGGGTATTTTTGCCCCGTTTTCCACACCATGGTCAAAATGAATCCCCGAAATCGCGATCTCTACCCATAAGCAAAGAAAAATTATTTTTATAGGGGTGTGTTTTTTTTGAATTTCGGAAAATTGATTTTTTTGCATTTACCAAATTTTTGTTTCCCTCAACTATTTGGCCTAGTAATAAAATAAATTTTAGTTGCAAGGGCTTGCTGCCTAATGAGTCAATCAACGTGCCCGCCTCGTCGCACACAGATCAGCTCAATGTGCTGGTCAATCAGATTGGGTCGACAAGCAATGGTAAATCAAAATTTTTTTCTTAATTTGCAATTTTTTTCCATTCCACCTTTTTTCCATCCAATATAAAAGGGTTTTTTTTTGAGAATCTTGAGTAATACTTTGACTCAGCGTCACAAGAGTTTTATAAATTCTATTGTAAAACCGTTAGATATTGCATTCTAATCATGTAAAAGCATTGAAAACGTGCGATAAAGCTAAAAAAAAGCAATTTTACCAAAAATTGGAACTTCTTTTAAAATTTTTTTTCAACAATGCAAAATCCGGGGTCTGGTTGAGCAACCGAAATATGGGGACACAGCTGGAGTTCGGGCCGGGCCCGGTACCGGGTTTTGCAGGGCCCAGCAACCCGGCCCGGTGATTTTTGGAAAAAAACCAGGTTATTTGGGTTGTGAGCAGATGGGCCCAGTCGTTTTTGAAAATGGCCAACCCGGCCCGGCGAATTGACCGGGTTTAACCGGGCTGAGATCTTGGCAAGAATGTAAATATTCTTTAACAAAAATGCAATAAAACGGAAAAATGCATCCCTAAAAACGGAATAAAAGTTCTGGCTCGACATTTCATGCGTGGTCGAGTGGTTTGTGCTTACGTTTTGACACAATATATATGGGTTCGAATCACCTTTTTAAAATGTTTATTTCGATGATTTTCTCTGCAATTTGTTTAATGCTTAAAAATGATTGTTGTATTTTTTTCTCATTTTCTTGACTTTTAAATTTTTTGATATAAAGCTTGAAATCTTTTGAAAATCTAATGAAAGAAAAATATGAAAAGCATTGTTACAAGTGAAATTTTTTCCCCGCGAACCCCGTTGCTCAAAAAATTAAGAGTCAAAAAAAAACGTTTCAAATGCTTTAAAATAAATAGGCGTTTTAAATTTTTTTTTTTTTGCCAGCCCGTAACCCGGTGTCGGGCCCGGTTATAAAAAAACCCGGGTTATCCTATCCGGGTTGGGAGCAGCCGGGCCCGGAACTCGGTTATAATCTTGGTCTAAAACAAAACCCAGGTCCGTTTCTGATGGGTTTTTACTCTAATTGTATATCCCAAATTTTCAGACGCCTGGACGCCGGTCAAATTCGACTTTCTGCTTAACACAGTGCTGCTGCGAGGCACACTGCTCGAGCAGGTTGAGCAGCAGCTGCTGTCGCTGGAGAGTGTTCTACGTCTGCAGTGTATTCGACAATGTGCCGCGCCGCAACCTATGGCCGAAATTGCAGTCCTCGACTGGGTGGCCGACCTGCGAGCACTCGGAACAAATTTGTGGGTTTTCATTTTGATACAATAGTATAAACGGCGAGGGGACGGAATGAAGTGAAAAAAGCATTATCTAAAAATTATAACGAGTTGATTTTTCCATAAATCTGTGTTATCTTTTTTTTGTCTTCGGTACCGACAGGCCGTCGGAATTTTTTTAGGAATTATGACAAGTTTCATTTTTGAAATTTTAATTCTCATGCTACTCCATTGCAATTAATGGGGAAACATTTTTTCTTTTTGGGGGGGATACACCCTTGGCGGGTGAGACTTATAATATTAAGTAATTGAGTTTTCAACAAATATAAAAAAATTTTGTTTTTTTTTGTCAGTGTTGTGTCCGTCAACTTCACTGGCCAGCTGAACGTGTTGGAATTAAGCGGCAGCAGCAAATGCGCGGCGGATGTGTTGAATTCCAAACAGTTGGACGACAGCGGGCCGTTGAAATGTGTCGACGTGTTCACGCGCACAGATGGAAGTTAGTTGTGGATTTTATCTTTAAAATTTTGGCGTTCTAAAAAACACCTTGGCAACTTTTTTGCGCCTGCATATTTAAGAGGCTGCATCCCGGACACGAACAAAAGTCGAACTCATTTTTTTTGCCCATGAAACATTGACTTAAATATTTGTTGATATTTTTTCTGGACGCAGATTAGGGTTTGATGAAAAAAAGGAGAAATTTCCCCCAGAAATTTTCGCCTTGGCCGGTGGGCAAAGTCAAGCGCTGACGCTGGCGCGGTTAGACAAGGACGTGAAGCAGCAGCAACACAATGGGGGCGACGACGGTCAAAGCAGCAGCAGTAACTTACGTTGGCAAATTGAGCCGGTGGCACTTTTCCGAGGACACCAACGTAAGAAATTTTTAAATCCGATTTTTTGTGTGATTCGTTTTGGCGAGGCAGTTGGGCGAAGCTGATTTGGCCAAATTTTCTAAATGTTCACAAAATTCAAGACTTTTTTATAAGTTTCTTTAGGAGGCTATATTTTTGTAAACGGTTTTATTTGCTAAATGGATCGGCTCTTAATTTTTTTTTTTTTTTTTTTTGCTTTAATTACTAGTATCACAAACCATTTTTTCATTTTCAGGTAGTGTTGAGTGTGTTGCAGTGAATGCTGAAGGTATTTACACAATATAGGAAAGAATGGAAGTGACAACAAAATTTTTTTTTCCACTTCTGAGCCATTTGGTTACAAAATTAATTTGACACAAATTCGGCAGTTCTTTTTTCTTTCAAAATTTGTGGTGTACCGGTTCAAGCGGTGACTTAATTAAGCAAAAATTAAATTTGGGTTTGAGGCCTCAAATTTTGGTCTTGTCTCCACGAAATGTATTGTTTCCATTTCGTTTTTGGGTTAATCACGTGATGGTCTCTTATTGTTCAGGCACTCGTGCCATTTCTGGATCGTTTGACAAATGCCTGAAAGTTTGGAACATCATTGATGAACTTTGTGAGTTTTTCGGAGATAAAAATTTGAATTTCTTACCTTACCTTTTTAAGCCGAGATTCCCATCAACGAAGTGCCAACAGCAATTTCCGACCGCCGACAGACAAAGCGACTACGAAGGGACAACAACATGACGACAAAGGTGCGCTGCTATTGGCGGAAAAAATGAACAAAAAAACTTAGAGAGGAGAGTTTTTTTCACTCCTTGGCTAGGGGTACCTGTCCGAATGTAGAAAAGAAACCCAAGAGTCGTACTAAGGTCAAGATCTCTAAATTCGAAATAGAATAAAAATTTTGGGATCGAAACTCAACACTTCATTTCAATTAATTTCTATTCGATTTTGGTAAATCGTGGCAATTCTGTTGGATTAAAGCACAACATTGGCGACACATTTCCCTTTTTAGCCTTAGTAAATGTATGGCACATTTTTTTGAGTCCATGCCATGCTTAATTGTTGGCATTGGCAGTTCTTTGTTTCCATCAGTTTTTTGTATGGTGCTTTTATGCCAACCTTTTTGTTGAAAAAAGTGCCAATATTATTCACTTCGCGCCGACGACGACATTTCACAGGGCGACCTCACATCAAATGTTCAGTGAATGGTCGTAGTTTTAAATGTCGCACAAATTAAGAAAAATTTACCAAAAACAACCCCCCCCCCCTCTCCCCGAATTCCGTCGATTTCTAAATTGTTGTCCCTCAAATAAAATTTGGCCTAGAAGCGCTAGTCCCCCTCCGCTTCACCCCCTGAATGTTACCCTGCGAATCATTTATTGCCCCCGGCTACCGCACTTAATTTCAATATTTTTGCCAGACACCGATGGTCACTTTGGAATCGCATCGCGAACCGGTGGTCGACTGTGCTTGGCATCCGTGCAACGCTGGCCAAGCCGTTACCGCTTCGTGGGACCACCAATTGTTGTTGTGGGACCTCCAATTAGCTGGTGAGTTTGTGTGGAAGTGGTCGTTGGCAAATGGTCAAAAAGTGCATTTTTGGGTCCTTTTGCTGGGCATTTTTGCTTGGTGAGCAAAGTAAAAAAAATTTGGCCATCAATCAAATCCCTGGATTTGTCTCTTCAAATTTTAAGAATTTTATCAGGTCCAATCTCCACGCTGACACTGAACAAGGCCTTTTCTGCGCTGTCCATTTGCCCCAGCAATGGCACAGTGCTGACCGGCGCTACCGATCCGCTGGTTCGGCTTTGGGACTTTCGTGCACGCGGTGAGGAAGAGGGTGTGGCCTTTTCAAAAATTAATAATTTGTTCGTCAAGTAGTAATCTTGGGACTTTGGAGACCAAAAAATTTAAGATTAAACGAGTGTTTGGGAAGTGGGGGAGGTGCTCCAATCAAGCCTGTTCAGAAAAACCCTAATTTTTAATTGACTGACATTTTTTATTCTGCTTCCATAGATGGCTCCATGGTCAAGTCCGCGTTCCATGGGCACACCGGTGAGGTGTCCGATGTTTGCTGGAGCCCCACCGATGAACATTTGTTTGTGTCTTCCAGCTATGATCAGACTGTGAAAATGTGGGACACGCGGTGAGTGAGTGATTGGACGCGCGGACGGAATTGGCCGCGCGCCATTTTCGGCGGTTGGCTCCCCATCCACGCAATCCACCCAAATTAATGCGCACTGATCACTTTTGTGATATGATGCTGTTCTCAGATTAATTAACCTTTTTTTGCGTTTCCTTTGCATATCGGCGGTTCATTTTTAGCTACCCTTGGCATATTTTAAAAATTGAGAATTTTATTTTTTTTTATTGTAATATCTTGTTTAATTAAATAATAATATGTTCAGCAGTCCCCGGGCGGCTTTGTACGATTTGATAGGCCATTCGGACCGTGTGCTGTGCGTTGATTGGACAGTGCCAAGCCGCGTGTGCAGCGGTTCAGCGGATGCCACAGTGAAAGTGTTCTCACAAAGCTGATGGATATGGATGAGATTTGCTTGTTTTGTTATTATTAATATATTTTGTTGAACAACAACTATAGATATATATTTATTTATATGTTTTTGTTATTGTATTATATTTTGTTTGAATATGAATCGGTGCTATTTCAATGGAAGGTGAAAAAAAGAGCGCTTGAAATGTAAAAGCGTCTTGCCTATAGGCTAGCCCTGGCCCCTAAGGCTTCATTAAATCCTCAGTGTGAGCCTTGCCCCACCTACCCTCCAAGAAGACCGCAAAATATTTTCTAATTCCCTAAGGAGATTGGTTTGAAATTTGTTTAAAAGCCACCGCCTCCGTTAGGGCCACTTTTTTGTGCCACTCCTCTCGCCCCCCCACTGACGTATTTCCGAAATTAATCTTCATAAATTAAAACATTTGCATTTTCTGCCACTTTTAATCTTTTATAAATCCATTGAGTATGTTGAAAACAACAAAAGTGAGGTATTTGGAAACGAAGGCAAAATCGAATTAAGAGATTAATCTGTACGAGTAAATCGATCAATATAGAAGACACAGTGTAAAGATAAAACAAATCAGAGAAAACAAAATGAGTGCTTATGTCAAGAAAAGTCGGTATGGGAAAAAGGTCGGATCAAAAAATAAATCAAAAAAAAAAACAAGTCAATCCATTTGCCAAATCAAAAAAAAACAAACAAAAAAACAAGCCAATCCATTTGCCATTTTTGGAGAGTTCAAGACGCCATGCCATTTGCCAACCTCCGTGCCAGGGTCCATTCGATGCGCCACAACATGTGCACTCTGAATTAGAAGGCAAATTTGTGATTAGGGCACCGATGTAACAGAAAATTTTACCCCTCCCCCCGCATCTTCTCCTTATTTAAACCCCACCCTTTATTTTACCCCCCCCCCCGCCTCTTCTCCTTATTTAAATCCCCACCCTTTATTTTACCCCCCCCCTCTTCTCCTTATTTTAACCCCCACCCCTTTATTTTACACCCCTCCCCCCATCAAGCAAATACTTGACACTGGATTTGTGTGAAATATTTTCCACTGTTTTTGCTTAGCGGGCGGCTGTGCTCTGAAATATCAGTTTAAATTCCTAGCCAACAGTTCTCTACGAAACAAATCGATCTAGATAAAATTCAACTTGGTCTGAAGCCATCAGAACTTTACTCTGTTCTGATCATTGGTACTGAAGTGAACATTTTTCACTGGGACTCAGTTAGCCAGTGTTCAGATGGCTTCGTATCGAGTTGAATCTGATCTAGATCGAATTGACTCGTCCAGAGCTGTCGATTGTTATCAAATTTGTCAGGAATTGAATGTGTTTGGGCTAGTTTTTGCTCATTTCATACCCATTTTTCACGACCTTAAACGGTTCAAAAAAACAGGTTTAAATGCTTTTCCCATCTACATGTCCAGTCTCGTCGTGTACGGCGGACCTGCCGGCGCTGTTTTCATTTGGATGAGCATTAGCGAAGTTTTATCGCTTCGGTAAAGCGCCGCTCAATGGTCTTCGTCGTCCCAACGGTGTTCACAAAGGCGACAAAATTTGGCGCCACATTTTAAGCAGTCGAATACTTTGTGCACACTTTTGTCCACCTCCATTTCGATGGCCAAATTGCACACAATTTGCATCTTAAATGGCAAAAAGAGTTGATGGAAAGAAAGAAGAATACACAAAAAAATATAAATGCAATTTTAGTCCGGCGCCATTTTTACCTCTCCAAATTCTGCAGCAGTGATGCCATTCCAATGTTTTCCTCAACATTTACGCTCGTCCCCAACTTCCTCTGCGCACTTCACGCTTCAACAAAATTCGATCGAATGAATCAGCTAAAATGGGCAGAGAATACACAAAAAAAAGGCACAACAATTCACTGGCACTGACAGTAAAGAATTGGGTTTTTGCAGTCCGTCCGGCACCATACACTTACTTCACACCCACGCCCCCTTCCGCAAGCGGAATTTCGTCGGTCGCCGCCTGTGCCTGCCCGCGAATGCAGCCTCGACAAAACGCATGAGACAGAGCAGTGGACGCGGCTGACAAATTCTTTTTTGTTGTACCACTCTTTACGGAAAAATTTTTTCCTGCAAGTGTTGATGCCTAAAGAAAATTTTAAAATACGTTATTTGATTCCCATTTACTCTTGAATCAATTAATGTGTTGTACAATGAATGTATTGCTGCGCAATCATTTTTATTAAAATGTTCTAATTTTTGAGGGGTCCGGAAATTCGGTATCCGATTCCATCCCTGATATATGGTTAGGTATGTAGGCTTCTCATCTTCATGCCTGAGTTAAAAAAGTCGAAAAAAACCAGAGGAACCCTAACAATTAGTTGGTTGAATACAAAAATGAAACAAAAGTACATACCGTATTTCCTCTAATAGACGCCCCGGCGCGTCTATTTTTCAATACTCCCTCGAGGGGGCGCGTCAATTAGAAGGGGGGCGTCAAATGGAGGGGGGGGGCGTCAAATGGAGGGGGGGCGTCAAATGGAGGGGGGCGTCTAATAGAGGAAATACGGTACAACAATTAGGCATTCCCTGTAACAAGATAAAAAACAACCACAAAAATCCAAATTCGGGTAACCGTTCGGGTTCCGACCCAGGCCAATAATCAGAGGGTAGGGGAATGAATCCCCCTTCCCAAAAAAATGGAAAAAAGTTGATTTTCCCCACCAAAAGAAGAAAAAAAATTTGCAATTCCACTCCCGAAAATTTTGTCAGGTTACGGGCGTATTCCGGCCAACCCTAACATACCGTAATTTCCGTATAAAAGCCCCCGGGGGTTCTATTTTTCAACCCTCCTCAAAAGGGGGGGGGGAATCAAGTGTGTGACCGGATCTCGGTTGCGGAATTGCCGCAATTTCGGAGCTTTTTGGGTCAACATTCCGGACTTTTCGAAAAATTCCGGACCTATCCGTTTAATAGTACCCCGGGGAAACTAGTAGAGGAAATAAACATTTTTTCCAATAACATGTCAGCGTTTAAGACGATTTTTCACTAAAAATTGACCAAATTCAATTTTTGGCACAATTTTTGAAAGAATGTAAAAAAAGCTTCTTTCCCGAATCCCAGATATTTTGGAGTGCGCGATTCTGATTCCGCATCGGGACTTTTTTGTAGGGTTCCGGAATTCCGGACTTCCATTTTCGGCATCCGGACACATCCCTGGTTTGCCGTTTGCCATTTTGAAAAATCCAAAATGATGCCATACCATAGCCAATCTCAGCGCCCTAATCACACCGCCGCCACATTTGCATTCTGCTGAATTGGAAGGCAAATCAGGATTTAGGCACCGATGTAACAGGGTATTTTACCCTCCCCCCCTCATTTAAACCCCCCCCCCCCTCTCACTTAATTCACCCTGTAGCAAGACGCGAGAGTCATTTACAATACTAGCTTAAACAAACATCCAGAAAGCCCGGATTTCTTTGGGGTCCGGAATCCGGATCACCCCAAAAAAGTACGGTAGTGGAATTCCAAACCCCAAAAAGGTCCGGAATTCCGGGCTACCCGGATTCTTTTTTCCATCGATAATCCTTAAAGTTTCTCAATGCGTTGTTACACATTTTGGTTATGCAGCACCAAGACCTAATCCGCAGCGCACTCCATCCTCGGAAAAGCCATCGCCAATTTCGCAAAATCCCCTCGACCTCCGCGCATTAGTCCTAAAATAAGGAAAATATGATTACCGCATTTCCTCTAATAGCCGCCCCGGGGCGGCTATTTTTCGATAGCCCTCGAGGATGGGGGATGGCAATTAGAGGGGGGGGGGGGGCTATTAGAGGAAATAGGGGGTATATTATTTTTAGGACAAATTCACTTGTCTTCACTGCTCCATCGACCGTCACTTCCATTTCTTTGTTGGAGTACCGTATACTATTTGAAGGCCCGCGGGTCTTCTATTTTTAATCTCCGTCTAGAGGGCCTTCAAATAGAGGGGGCCTTCAATTTTCCGATCGAAATTTAATTCATAAACTTGGTTGGTCACCTTGAAGCCAATGTCGGTGTGGCAATGAACTTAATGCTTTGCTCGTTTGAAGCCCGTCGACTTGAATGAACACTGTGCTTCCGTGGAATTCTGTAAGAAATACGGAAATAAATGTGTAAGACAAAGGGATGTCGAACGGTCTAACAGTCTGAAACAGTTTAACTGCTTCGAACTCAAATATTTGGCCCAACCAATATCGATTGAAAAAATGCCCAAAAAGTCGTCAAATTTGACTTTTTTGGTTAGAATGACCATTCAGAATCGGCATTTGAATTTAAAAATAAAAAAAAACTTACAAAACCAGTGAGCATTAGCTGCTGTACATCCTACCTATTTGTCAATTGTGCATTCGAGACCGGTTTGCCAACTAAAAAATTAGAGGGACGTAGATTTGCAAAAAAACATTTAAAATTAATTTGTCTTTTCCCGCAAACAATCGAGCAAAACCCCAATTTCGGCACACTCACTTATTTTGTTGACATCCAATTCCCCGATAGACAAAATTATTTCAGTCCGGATTAGTATCACTGTTAAATAGATTAGTCTGGATTTTGTCGCGCATCTCCCAAAGTTGCTACAAATTGGCCGGCACTCACAGATTTTGTTGACATCCAATGCCTCATAGAACAGTGCCACACTCAACGGATTTGTTGCATCCGTCGGCACATCCATTCGGATCACGAGCATCCTCAATCATTTTAGCACTTTTCTTCCCTAAATAACTTTTTTTTTTAAATCAAACCTAATTCTTTTTTATTCCGAATTTAAAGAGCCGCCCTATTTTTTTGGGAGAGGGGGGGGGGGGCTGTTTTCTATTTTCGATACCCCCTCGAGGGGGCGGCAATTGGATGGGGGGGGGGGCTATTATATTAGAGGAAATACTGTACCCAAATTTCGTTTCTGTATTATACCTTATTGTTGTTCGTCCGTGCAGGCAGTGGGCCCCCATCCTCAATCACTTCAGCACTTTTCTTTTCTAAATAACTTTGTTTTTATAAATTTTTTTATTTCGAATTTAAAAAGCCGCCCTATTTTTGGGAGAGGGGGGGGGGATGATTAAATGAAAAACACTGGGCGCATTTAATATTGAAAAAAATTTTTTTTACGATTGATTTGTCTCTTTGCCATTCACCAAAAGAAGGAAGGAGCCGATTACCTAAACCCATTTTGCTCAAAAAAGATCACCTTTAAAGCTTACTTAAGGGGGGGGGGGACTTAATTAGAAGTCGGTGCTTAATTGGCCCCATGATTTTTTTTTTACAAAAAAAACTACAAACTGCTGTGTTAAATAAAAGATTAAAGTACAAAACTAAGATTTTTCTTAAAACATATGTTTAGAATGTTCCAAAAACATGTTAAAGACAAAAAAATAAAATAAAAATAAATAAAAAGCTTAATTAAATTTGGTCTCAGAAATAAGGACATTTTTTATTTCCTAAGAAGCGAACCCAACAAAAATAGAACATTTTTCATTTCTAAAGACTCCTTTAAAAAAGGACACACAATCTTAGAACGAAGGACACTTGAGAGTAGGGTTTAACGGGACCGGGACTTTTCACAAAAACCGGGACCGGGCCTTTCCGGGCCTGGAAAAACCGGGACCGGGCCTTTCCGGGCCTGGAAAAAACGGGACCGGGCCTTTCCGGGCCTGGAAAAACCGGGACCGGGCCTTTCCGGGCCTGGAAAAACCGGGACCGGGCCTTTCCGGGCCTGGAAAAACCGGGACCGGGACCTAGTTTTTCAACCGGGACCGGGTCTAAACCGGGATTAATGTGAAGCGGAAATTTTTTTTAACAAAATTGATCAGATTTTGTTAAAAACCAATATTTTCAATAAAAAATCGTATTTGGACTTAAATAAAATTAAACAGGGGTAGAAAGGGTAAATCCTAAGCAAAATTGAGAAAGGGGAGGGGGCCATCGGTGCCGATAGGCGCCGATGTTAAAATTTTGACATTTTTGTAAATTGGTTGAGAAAACTAGCCCAAAAATGCACTAAAAACTTCCTAAATTTCCTTGAAAATTTTCTTGTTTTTTAATTCGGAAATACAATTAAATTAAGAGGAGAGGCAGGCGGTGCCGATAGGCACCACCGGGAAAATTTTGAGAATTTAGTTGGGCTTCTTATGGAAATTTGTTATAAAAAGAAACCATTTATAAAATTCCAATTTTAAAATTTAATTTTATTCGGAGTTATTTTCACCCCAAAAAATAATTTTAAAAAGTCAAGAAAATGAGAGCAATTTAATATTTATTTCCCTGAATAAAAAAGATAGAAGGTTAAGCCATAAAAGCAATTTTTACAACGTGGGATTCGAACCCACACCAGAAATATTTCCTCCACTTTCCCTCTCAACTTTTTGCACTCAAATCAGGGGTGTGATTTTACCTGGAAAACCGGCCCTTGCCCGGTTTTGGGGGTCCGTGCCCGGTTTTTGCCCGGTTTTTGAAGTTGCCCGGTTTTTGGGTTTTTTGCCTGATTTTCCCGGGTTTCCTGTTTTCCATTCATTTATTTATATTTTATTAAGAATTTCGATAAAATTTAACAAAATCTTTCAATTTTTGCATTCATTCGCCTTTAAATGTCACTATGCCTCAATGCTCATAAATAGTTTATTTCATTGCCAAATTTGCTCAAAAAATTGAAAAGTTGTGATAAATATGCTGTTTAAATGTATTTTAAGTTGTTTTACATTGAATTATTGCTAAAAAATATGCCCGGTTTTTTGCCCGGTTTTTGAAAATTTTGGCCCGGTTTTTGCCCAGTTTTTTAACTCGCGCGCCCGGTTTTTGGGTATTACCAAGGACACCCCTGACTCAAATCCTCAATTCTTACCAGTGCATGTTTAGTCCCGGTTAGTCCCGGTCCCGCCGGGACCCGGAACGACCGGGACTTGACTTTTTTTGAAAACCGAGACCGGGACCCGAAAAAACCGGGATTCCCGCCCCAGTCCCGGTCCCGTTGAGCCCTACTTGAGAGCCCTACAAAAAAAGGCATTAATGGGCCTGCAAATTTAGGAATTAATTATTCCTAAAGCAAAATTTCTATTCCAAATGATCAACACAAATTGCATCTATCCATTAGTACTTTTGCACTCGGAATGAATGATGAATGATTTGAGTGGGCTCGGTTGATGATTGTCCATTTGATCGCTTTTTTTTCTGGGTTCGTTGTCCATCATATTTTATGGAAATTAAAAATAGCTCCGCTGGCTGAAAGCGATTGCCCCCCTCCCCCATATTGCTGATTCATTTTGTCACAAAATGGGCAAAAAGTTTTTTTTAATTAAAATATAATATTTATAAAGGCATTATTTACTAATATCACGAAATTTTACAACTCATTTGAATTGAAAATGAATTGGAAAGGTTGTGGACCGAGTAGCACTGGAATATTAAATGGGAGTTGAACGAGAATTGTAAGGGTTGCCGATTTTAAACCGAACCGAAGAACCAAGACTTATCGGTTTCGGGTTCGGTTCGGTTGGTTCGGGTTATGTTTGTATGTTTCAATGATATGGTTGGTGTGGGTTCGAATTCCACGTTTTTTTTAAAATTAATTTTTATGACTTTACCTTGAATTATTTGTGCAGGGAAATTAATGTTAAGTTTCTCTTATATCTTTTCGACTTTTTAAATTTTTTTTTTGCATGAAAAAATTGTAATTTATAAGTATTTATAGGCCCTTTTTACAACAAATTTTCATAAGGAAATCCAGTTAAATTCTCAAAATTTTCCCGGCGGTGCCTATCGGCACCGATGGACCCCCTTCCACATTCTTCAATTTAAGCGATTTTTGCAAATGCGTTTAATGATCGAAAAAAGACAATTTTACAGAGTTGTTTCGAAAAAAAAAAATTTCAAATTTTTCAGCCACCCCCGACTCTCGCCCCCCGATCCCCGACAAATTTGTAGCCCCCGACCCCGACCCCCGACATCTCTACCCCCGACATCCCCGACCCCCGACATTGTTGCCCCCGAAGGGTCGGGGCTGAACCCTAATTTAGATGCTTGTTGAGCTGGGCATCTGATTATTTAAATCAATCTTTATTTATTTCGAAGGGGGACACTTACAGGCAATCACAGATCCTAAGGATCAGGGTTGTTCCGGGTCGAGAAAAATATCGGGTCGGGTTTCGGGTCTGGTCGGCCGAAAAAAGTTCGGGTCGGGTTTCGGGTTAGCAAAAATATCGGGTCGGGTTTCGGGTCGGGTCGGCCGAAAAATCTCGGGTCGGGTTTCGGGTCGCCAAAAAGACCGGGTTTCGGGTCACGGGTTTCGGGTTTCGGGTAACCCGGAACAACCCTGCTAAGGATAAAGTCAGTTTGATTAATTTACACTTTTCGCGAAACGCCCTTTTTACACTTTTCTCTTTCGAGGTCATTTTTTTTTTGCATTTTTTGCGAAGTGCCCATTTGATTGATGACCGACGACCACCCAATAAATTCTTCATCATTCTCCGCGGCTGTTTTTTGTTTTTTTTTGGGGGGGCATAACGAATGAATGCATTTTCCAAGTTACACAAAATCAATCCACACCAAACAATCAACAATTTTTAAATTCAAAATCCATCTTTTAGTGATGCACATTTATGGTAATTTAGTAAATACCGGTATTTTTTCTAATTGAAGCCCCGGGGCTTATATATTTTTAATCTCCCTCTAAGGGGGCTTCTATGGAGCTTCAAATGGAGGGGGCTTTAATTAGAGAAAATACGGTACCCAACTCGTTTTTTCCCAGATTTTTCGTTTTTGTAAATCAATTAGGCATAAAAAAAGAGTTTTCTTAGTGTGCTAACTTGATTTTTCTTTTACTAAGTCCGATTCGTTTTTACTAACCCCAACTTTTTTTTAACTTTAAAAATCATGTAAATTTCGCTCTTTTTGGAAGAAAACCGCAAATCAGTGACATTCTAAAAACAAAATACAGCAGAATTATTTTATTTTACAAAAAAATCTGGGAAACTTGGCAATTTAGGTAGAAAACGAGTCGGTCACTTACGATTATGGCCAAAAATTCGATTACCGTATTTTCTCTAATTGCCGCCCCGGGGCGGCTATTTTTCAATACTTCCCCGAGGGGGGGGGCGGCAATTGGAGGGGGGGGCGGCAAATAGAGGGGGGGGGCGGCTATATTTCGATTGAGTAAATTTTTAATTTACGCAATTTTTCTCTGTGATTTAAGAAAATAAATTCATAATTTTTATCTTAAACAAATCATTTTCTTTGAAAATTTGGTAATATATTTATTGTAAGCGCAAAGTTTTTCTAAATTTCGGGTTTTATCGGCCCACATGGACCATATATTCTAAAATTCCACACCAAAGGTTAAATTTTTTTATCATAACGCGCCTCCAAAGTAAATTTTAGCCCTGTATTCTGGAACTTGTACAGTCTGTATCAGTGATGCCGACCCGAACCCGAAACCCGAGGTTTTTCTCAACCCGAAACCCGAGGTTTTTCTCAACCCGAAACCCGAACCCGAAAAAATTGGTGGGATTTTAAGCGATTTTTGACTAAATATTGACCCAAAACCTTCATTTTTAAAGAATTATCGATTTTATTGATTGAAAAAAATTCCGGATTCCGGATTTTCCGGAATTCCGGACCTTTTTGGGTCCGAAATTCCGGATTCCGGACTTTTTTTGGGGGGTCCGGAATTCCGGATTCCGGACTTTCATTTTTGTTATCCGGTTTCATCCCTGGTCTGTATCAGTGATGCCGACCCGAACCCGAAACCCGAGGTTTTTCTCAACCCGAAACCCGAAACCCGAACCCGAAATTTTTCGAGTGCCCGACCCGAAACCCGAACCCGAACTTTTTCTCAACCCGCGGCATCACTGGTCTGTATGTACAATTAATTGGTCCTAAAGACGAATAGATAAAAAAGCTTTTGGATCTCTGTCGGATTTACAGATAATTAATGGATTCTATACTCAGTTATTTTTTTTTTGACAAATTCTTACAATTAACAGTTCCGGAAATATTGTTTTATCCAAAATTTTTATTTATTATTTGCATCTTGACCTTGTTGTTAAGATTTCAATCCATAGCAAAATAAACTTCAGTTGGCCCGGCGTACTTTAATTAAACTACTAGGTAGATAGGTTCGGTCCGTAATTGTTCATCAAACTTAACTCTTTTTAATTTATTTTTTCCTAAAAACTTTCACAAATTTTCAAAAAATTTCTCCCCTTTAGGGGGGGGCGGCAAATAGAGGGGGGCGGCAAATAGAGGGGGGGGCGGCAAATAGAGGGGGGGCGGCAAATAGAGGGGGGGCGGCAAATAGAGGGGGGGCGGCTATTTTCCGATACCCCTCGAGGGGGGGGGGGGGCGGCAATTAGAGGGGGAGGGGGGGCAAATAGAGGAGGGGCGGCAATTAGAGAAAATACGGTAATTGCGATTCAGATTCCGATTTTTGATTTTTTTGAATCGAAAAACCACCCATAATGATAATTGAAAATTCAAGAAATAATTGAATTACCATGACATTATATTTCACAAAAAATTGGTTTGTGCTGTAGGTTTAGAAAAAAACCCATCATCACTAGGGCTCGGATTTTTATGTTTTTACATTTTTTTTTTTGCGGCTTAGTTATGGCGAGAGAAGCCCAAAAATAGCATTTTCTCCGAACAATTTTTGATTTAGAGCGACTTATAAAAACATAAAAACACATATTTTGGCACACAAAAACATATCGCACATATTTGGGCTATTTTGGATTTTTTAGCACATATTTTGGCATTTTTCCAGGAATTTCATTGCAAAAATGAAATGCACCCCTAAGAATCGGGTGTTCAAATAAAAAAAAAATGTACCCCTAAAAATCAAATTTTTCTTACTCAAACTTCAAAAAAATGCACCCCCTAAAAATCGATTTGGTACTTTCCTGTTTTGGGGCCACACCCAAAAATTTTAAAAAATCAACAAAAGGGCGCGCAAAATCACATTCTCACCGCATAAATTAACCATTCGAAAAACGCCGCCGCTTCCCCACTCGCATGCATAAATTATCGCGCTATGGGCCTTGGTTTTGGGCCAAATCATTTCACACCTCCAAAGCCATACCAAAATGTCCCTTAATGTTTATTTCCCTCATCAAAAGTACACACAATGAAAATTGTGCAGCAACATTTCTGAAAGAAAAAGGGATTATTCATCAATCAAGAGTATTTTGTCTGAAATTGCTGCATTTATGCCCCCTCATTAGCTAGGGCCGTAAACCAGTGGGGGGTACACGGGGTACGTACCCCCCCCCCAAGACCCCCCTCGGTAAGGGAAAAAAAGAGTTGTTACCCCCCCAAGGCCCCCAGATAAAAATTTTTCTCCATTAAGGGAAAGGGAATTAATAAAGAAAGAAAATTTAAAGGAAAATTTGAATTATTCACAAAACCCCCCACTAGCAATTTGTCATAGTGGTCTATGCGACCGACAACATAATTTTTACCTCAGGTTCAGATTTTTTCCATGTTATTTAATATTATTAGTCATTTTCGCCTAAACTTCCTCGAATTTAGGCCTTATTTTCCTTAAGAAACTTGGCTATATTTTTCAAAATTTTTTTCGGCGGCGCCTATCGGCACGGCCGAAACCCACAGCTCCAAAACAGGAAAGTACCATCGATTTTTAGGCCCAATTAAAATTCAAAATTTAAAAAAAAATTTACAATGTGTCAATGTATTTGTTTTGCAATTTTTCAAATTTTTAGCATATATTTTTGCATTTTTAACACATACTTTGGGCTTTTTTGGGGTTTTTAGCACATATTTTGGGTTTTTTTTAGCACATATTTTATTACATATTTTAGGATTTTTAGCACATAAAAATCCTAGCCCTAATCCATCACCCACGCACCCATCCCCATACAAAATGTTTTCCCCCATCTGCTTCTGTTTGTTGTACGTCCTCCTCCTCGTCGTCGTCGTCCTTCCGCCATTGCCATTGGCGGCATTGGCACCGTCGTCGCCGGCGGGCAGCTTTGACCAGCGGGCATCCAAATTTGCGCTCCAAATCTTCAACAACCAAAATGACAGCAACATCACCGCGCTACGTGCACTGCTTGACACCACATTCAGTGGGCACGCAGAATTGGAACTGTTGGTGCACTCGCAATTTTCCCCACACAATGCCAATGATGACGACGATGAAGCGGCGGCGGGCGGCCACCGCACCAAAGAACCGCCGCTTCGTCGTCTGCATGCCAGCGACCGGCTGACACTTCTCGCGGTAGCCGTTCACAAAGGACATGTGCAAACAGTTGCACTTTTGGTAAACAAACAAACAAAACATTGTCGGGATGACCGACATATTTGTCGGGGACAGGGCGGGGGGGGGGGGCGAAGGCTGGGGCATTCTAAAAAGATGCCGGCAATAGAGTGTTTTTAGTGAGACAAAAATTGAGGCAAAATTTTCGAGAAAAGCAACAGCAGAACTTAATTTAGGTAATCGAATTCCTTATAAAATTTGGAAAAACCCCCAAAAAGGCGGCAAAGGG
>JAKKIK010001015.1:0-20243 GCA_024500135.1 Heterodera carotae | reverse complement strand
GGGGCATTTTTGTGCTTTTTCTTTCCTCTTCTGTGAGTCTGGCCGTTTTTTTTGGGGGGGGGGGGGGGGGGGGGGGCTTTATTTCGGGCAAGAAGGTATTTTTACGGAAAAAAAGTACACATATTTTCATCATATCGCATTATCATTATCTTTTTCGGCAGAAGAATTAAACGGCGAGTGGCGGCTGATTGAATTGGTTCATCGCCTTCAGATCTTTGTACACGCCGAATATGATGCAGTAGAAGCACATGTGCAATCCGACAATTGCCAAATTCGGCACCAACGCGACAATGTCATATTCGAACTTTCCCGACGTTACCAAAAGAACAGTCATCAAATAGGACAACGCGAAAATGGTCAAATGGATAGCCTAAAATAAATGAACAAAAAAAAAACATTTTGGATAAATGTGATCAGCGGCCAGAGTTACCATGAAATGGGACTCTGATTTTGAGTCTTATTGGACCCACCAACCAACCTTAAAAATCAAAAATGGACGAAACAGCGACACTTTCTGCTCACGGTGGGCAAAAAAAACCGCAAAATAGGAGAAGGCGCAGAACAGAATTAGCTGAAATTGTGTTTTGTTTGACCAGACGAAATCCGCACAACTCGTACATGGCAAACACCTTCTATTGGAGGGGGGGGGGCTTCTATTACCTCGTATATGGCGAACACGCCTTTTATTGGAGGGGGGTTTCATTATGGAGGGCTTCAAATAGAGCGGCATTTCCAATAACGCATCGAGGAGAAGGTCTATTAATGGATGCTTCCATTAGAGAGGGGCTTCTATTAGGGAGGGGGGCTTCAAACGAAGAAAAGCTTATATTTTTCAATAACCGTCTCGAGGGGGGCGTCTATAATAGGGAAGCTTATACACAGAAAATGATTTGATCCGACTCATTCATCGTTTGTCATCTTTTCACTTACCAATCCAATGGCAATGCCAATGGCGGTGCAAAACTGATGATAAGACGCAAAAGTGTCACAATTGTCGTAAGTGGCACAAATCATCGCAGAGAGAGCGCAATTTTTGTCAAGATTGACCAAACAAATAATTGCAAGAACAATGTCGAGCACACAGCCAACAAAAGTGACCACGGGCAATGCCTTAACAAAAATTAAAAAAAAACCCTAAAAATTAAAAAATTGTAAAATTTTAAATGTCTTTTAACCCACCGTCTGAGCTTTGATGCCACAGCAACAAGTTTTAATGTCCATGTCCATTTTCAAGGGGGTCAGCATCAATAAATAATATTTTGTATTGTATTGTAATATAGTTATTAAAATTTGAAGATGTATTACCTCTAATAGAACACCCCGTAATTCTATTTTTGCAATTTTCCCGCGAACGGGAGGGATTCTATTATAAGGGGGGTTCAAATGGAGGGGGTGGGGGTCACCAAATTTTGAATCAGACGGGGGATAACTTTTTCGAAAATTTATTGTGCTTAATTTGAGGCGGATCGCGAGAAATTAAAAATTTTAAAAATAAATATAATCCGTCCATTAAATCAAAATAACAAAAATGAAATGAAATGAGAGGGAGAAAAAAGAGTGATGAATAATATAAATAGTGTAAAATATCACAGAAAAAACGAACGAAAAGCAAAATTAATCATCAGACAAATAAATACATAAATTCAAATCGAAATAAATATGTGGAAAAGGCAAAATTGGAATGTTAAAAGCAAATGTGAAGTCAAATGAATGCTTTTACAAATTGAGAAAAACAAATAAAATGTTAAAATGTAAAAAGGCAACCGATAAAATGATAGATAAAAGAGAGATAAAAAAAGGATTTAAGTGGCAGAAACGAATTGGAAATTTCAGATAAATCAAATTCAGGGGCACCTGTCATCCCCTCAATCTAATTTTAATTCGGTAATCCTTGCTTTTTTTACAAAAATCATAGGATCTTATAAAAGCTGAGGCTTCTTAAGCTAAGTCATCCGATGGCGTTGATCGTGTAAAGCGAATTTTAATTGTGCCAAAAATTGAATTTATAGGGCATGGATGCATTATTAGAAATTTGGACAAGAAAAGATCATTTTTAGTGGGGCCCTTATTTGTTAGGGGTGTCACGAAAACTCTAATTAGCGTTCGCCTTAGTTTTAATCAAAGCCCAGGACCCAAAATTCCACTAGGTTCGAGACCGATTGAATGAATAAAAAATAAAGGTGGATTTAAATTGAAATCATTTTTTTCAAAGTAAAAAAAAATGAATCTACTGCAAAATCCACCTAGGTAAGTCTCGTCCAATTCTCGACTTTCTGGGGTTTACACTCGCCTAAAAGCTCGTCTTTTTGGCATTCTTGTCTAAAATGTCGTCCCGTTTTTTTGGACAGGTTCCATGCTTGGCACAAATGTAGATATCTGTATAATTTTTATGCGAATAATCCATATTTTCCTCAAAAATTTCTGTTGACAATTTTGTTTCCAAATTTTTAACAAACGGCCGCAATTAATGGACGGACCAAACCAATTTTTGACTGACCATCTGTCACCTGACGACACTTTTTATGTGCCTTTATCGTCGTCCAATTTACGACCAAATTTTTTTTTTCATTTTTTTTGCGTTCATTGACTAATTTGATGATAAGCCTACGATGAACGGACGACGTCACTCATTTAGCCGCCACAAATCAATGGCAAACAAAAAAAAATGGAACAAATTATGGAAAGAAATAATTACCCAAATCAAATTATGATAATTTTGTTTGTTTGGTGGGTGATCGATGGATGAATGAGAGTGATTGGGTGGAACCCCCACGGCGATCCAATTTTTTTTTTGCGTTGCCCCCCAACCGCCGACGCCGCCGATGGCTATGAATTATTATTATTAATTATTATTTGTATTATTTTTATTTTATTTGGCGATGGATTTTCGTTTTTGGGTTCCGCCCGCGCCAGCAGCTGAAGCAGCAGTTGACCAAAACAAAAGTGGAGCTTTCTTAATATTTATTTGCTATTTTATTTTAATTTTTTACAATTTCGAATTTAAATTGTCCAAATTTTCCAATTTTATTAAATATTTATTTTTGCTTTTTGGGTGTGCAATTTGTTGTTTATGTATTAGTATATTTCTCGAAAAAATTATGCAGGAATTTTTTTACACATTCCGATGTTTAATTTGGCTAAAAAAATTCACAGTGTACTTTGGATTTTTTATTTATCTTTTTAAGAAATTAATTGTCTTAAATAATAGAAAGTGTTTTTTTGTTGATTATTTTTGCAAAAAAAAAAATTCCCAATTAAATTATAGGGATTAGATGCAATCCCGGGCCATGCTAAGATTTTTCAGAGATTGCAGCCTGTTTGTTGAAAAAAATGCCGGTATATCCGTGATATCTGATCATTCAATTCCGGTCTCGGTTAAATTTCACATTTCGAATTTCTGCCGCATTCAATTTTATGCCAAAATTAGGAAATTTATGGCAATATTTTCTTTCTTTTTTTTGTTTTGTTTGGGAGGTCCTTCGTTTGTTCGGGTCGTCACGCTTTAAATTGGAACAGTTCAATGAATGAGCGCACAAGCACTATGTATGTGTACACTAAACTGCTGCCGGTGGTCACATGGCCCCCCCCCCCAAAAAATCAAACATTTTTAAACCCCGCCGGGCAGGCCAATTGTAATTAATTCACCGCCGCCACCACCATCACCGCATTTTGAAGTAATAAGGCACCGAATAAAATGACGCGAATTGCGCCACTACCGCCGCCCGGGGGGTGGACATGTGAGCGAGCCCTTGGGGGTTCGTTGGAAATGATCACTTCGCGCGGGTTGGGCGGCGGCGGGTGGGCAATCACCGCAAAACCCCCAATGAATATGACTCTGACTTATTTCTGTGATTATATTGTATGTTTGTATAATAATTTTGCGCGGCGGGTGATCAGATAAGAAATTGAGACTATTACCGGTTTAAATTAATTCTTTGAAATTGGGAAACCGAGTCCCCAAAAGCTTGTATAAAAGCAGGTCGGATTTGCGTGCCAATCGGGACGGACGGCTTGAATTTTGGGTTGGTCGGACCCGGGAATTTCACAAAAAATTGGAGGGGTGCCAGTAGAAAAGCCGGAATTGGGATTAGTGCCGAGTAAAAAGTCGGGATTAGTCCCGGTCCCGAACAACCCTACTTAAAATTTACTGAGTTCCTCAAGAATTGCCGATTGAAAATTTGAAAAACTAAGCCAAAATAAAAAGTGATCGCAAGTCGAGGACGGTTTATTGCACAAAGCAATCGGCAAGCAAACAAAAGACCGACAAAGTGGCAAAGCCTGGTTGGGAATTGAACCCCCGCCCCAAACTTTAAATCCGTCTCTTCCACTGAGCTACTACTTCTGGCGCATTAGCCGAAGATTTTATTAATCCCCGGTTTTAACTGCCCGAAATTGAACATAATCCTTAAATTAATGTTTAAAAAAATGCCAAAAATAACTAAAATTTATAGCAATTTTTTGCTTGTCTCATTTTGCGTCAAATAGCAAACAGTGCGAATGAATGAATGAATGGGTTTGACTGACTGACGGCGGCGCGGAACATTTATTTTATTGTGCATTTATTTTTGTTTTTGTTGTTCATTATTTGTTTTGTCTTTGTTTCATTTATTTTATGGCCAAAAAATGTGCGCGAAATAAATGCGACGCTTTTACTCAATTTGCTGCTGTTGCTGCTTTGTTTTGTTTGAACACGACAAGCAAACAAAAGGCATTCATTCGTTCATTCATCGAACATTTGTAATTTTTTGTTTGTTTTTGTTTTTTGGCGTGCCGTCGCCGCTTAAAAATTTGGGGCAAAAGTCGACGCCGGCAAAAATGGGGGCCACTCCCAATGGGCTTAACTGACAGCAGCCCATTCAGCGGCACTGAAATAGTGCCAGGTGGGATCAGGATCCCGGCACGAGAATTTTTCTCTGGATCCCGGTACCGAACCCCGGGCGTGTTCAAGCCAGGGTTAAGTCGGGATACGGATTTACACTGGGATTTTTCCCCCGGTTTTCCTTCCACACGGCCATTCTTGAACATAAGTGGCTTATGATCGGGATGAATGCGAAATGGAAAGCATTTTTGACTAATGGATTTCCGTGGGAAAGGCTTTATCTGCACAAGGGATCAGAGAGATCCATTCATTCTTGATCTTACAGTGGAAAAGAGGTATCCACTTTTTCATATTACCGGAGGGTTTTTTATTTTCAATACCCCCTCGAGGGGCTGCATTTATTTTCAATGGAGGCCCGGGAGGGCTTCGATTAATGGGGAATGCTGAATGCTTCAAATGGAGGACGGGAGTTTCTATTAGAGGGGGGTGCTTCAAATGGAGTACGGGGACTTCTATTAGAGGGGGGGGGGGGGTGCTTCAAAAAGTACAAAACGACTTTGGCATAGCTCGGAGATGGCATTCACTTATTGATCATAGGTATTAGGGGCGGCAATACAATTGATTGACCTTTTGAACATCCCAATAAAGCATTCATTCATTCATTCATTCATTCATTGATCATTCATCCTCATTGTGTGCTCATGACATTTGTGCTTTTTTGTGATTGTTGGTGCATCCATCAGCAGCAATGAATGAGTGCAATGCAATGCAATCATTTGCCTCCCCCATTTTATTAATTTATATTTATTTATCATCGCCCCCCCCCCCGCCCGTCTCCCCCCTATCTTTTGCCGATACAATATTTTGCTGACCGGTCACTTCCATTCGTTCACTTTCATTGCCCCCCACCGTTGTTCATTTTGTTAACATATGAAATGAAAATGAATGCATAAAGCATGCAAGCAATAATATGCTAACAAAATAAGCAGGGTTGGGCCCGGGTTTTGGAAACTTTTGGGTTCGAATTCTGTTCCTAATCCATTTTGACTGGAACCCCTATTTAAAAAAAGAGACCTTGATCCCGGGAAGATCCGGCACGGTCTCGATTCCTGTCCGAGTTTTACCAGAATTTGAATTCATTTAATACATTTTAAATTTGCCACTATTCTAAGCATTTTAATCTATTTTGTTTCCGTTTTAATTACATCAAATGCCATCGGCAGACGAATCTCAGAAGCAGCAAATGGCTGCTGCTTGGAAGGCGTCCATTTTGCCCATTGTTATCGTTTTTTACTCCTTTCTCAAGGAGGTCAAAGTTGGCGAGCCTTATGTGAGTGGCCCGGGAGGGCTTTTTAGGGGGGAAAAGCATAGCATTTTTTGGCATGGCACTTTTTGCAGCTGTACAAATATCAGACGGACTATCTGAACTTGACGGCACAACAAATAACTGGCGAAGTGAGTGACAAGTGAACTGTGCGGCATGTTTGGACTGTGGTTAAAGCCCGGATCCCGACATTTTTGGCGCTTTTTGACGACTCCCCGTCCAATCGCGAGGCCCTAACCACAACCTGTGACTGCGATCACCAATTCCGGGGCCCTGATCCCCGACTTCTGAGCCTTCCCCGTTTTGAGCCCAATCCCCGACTAGGAACCCGATCCCCGACTTCTGGGGTTCAATCTCCGGCTTTTTGGCCATATCCATCGACCTCTGGGTCTGACTCCTTCGACATTTTCGCTCCCTATGGTCGGGGTCTTAACTCAATGTATTTTGCAGACAATGCGACGTTTAAGTATATTTACAATATATCCATTTTCAGATATATCCCTTTACGCCGTACACATACATGGTGGCACTGATCCCCATCTTTATGCTCACTGACTTGGTCTGTAGGGTGGCGATTTTTAGGGCAAAACCATCCGTCCCCTCGGGGGAAAAGATTCATGAGAATTTATTCCTCTGTAAATTTTTCAACAATTTCAATAAATGTAATTTTGGATTTTGACAAATTTTGCCCCGAGGCGAAACAAAATAGTATTGTGCTTTTGCAGCTCCTCTACAAGCCGACAATGCTCACCGAAGTGGTCGGCCAAATTGCCTTCCGTTGTTCCCTCGTCTTTGGCGGCTCCGTTTTTGGCCAAATTCTTGGCCAAATGTCCTATGGCATTGCGTCCGCCTCGGAAGTGGCATTTTTCTCGTACATTTATGCCCGATTTGAGAAGGCACAGTTCAGGAGGTGGGAGAAAAATAGCTTCTTTTTTCGCTAGAAAATTTTCCTTTTTTTTCGCTTAAAAATTTACCATTTTTTCTTGCGAAGGTTGACAAGTTGGACGAGGGCAGGTACAATGGCGGGACGGACAAGCGGCTATTTGTTCGCGCAGCTATTTGTGCGTCGTTTGCTATCGAGGGGAAAATTAAAATTTTGGAAAATTGGGTGGGCTGATCATTGATGGAACTTTGAAAAAAATGATAAGGATCATCGATCGGTCCGGGAAGGGTGGGAGAATATACTGATCAAAGTAGGACGACTGGGACTGATCATTGATCATTGATGGAATTTTGAAATGATAATGATCATCGATCGGTCCGGGAAGGGTGGGGGAATATGCTGATCAAAGTAAGACAACTGGGACTGATCAATCAACCATCCACCGAATAAGTAATTGAATCCTAACTCTTTGGGGGAAAGAATATCGGAGTACAGACACAAAAATGTCGGGAAACGCTCAAAAATATCGGAAAAGTCGGAAAAAATCCTACAAATGTCAGGAAAGTCGGGAATGAGGCCAAAAATACCGGGAAAAACCTAAAAATGTCGGTAAAGAGACACAAAATGTCAATATCAAGAATTGACCCCAAAAGGTAAGGCGCATATCGGTAAAAAGCCAAAAATGTCAGAAAGAAAAATCTTAAAAATGTCAGGAAAGTCGGGAAAAAGGCCCAAAAAATGCCATAAACTGACTTATCCATCAAACCCTTTTTAGCAGGCACAAATCCTTTAGGTGTTCACACAGCTTGGCACTTTGCACACACTGAACGTGATCGCCTTGGCATTCCCGTGTGTTGTGTTGGCATTTTGTGTTGCGTTGCCCCAAGTGCATTGGAAAACGATGGTTGGCCGAACGTTGGAGGCAAAGGGTACGCCGGGGGCACGGAAATTTATTGGTTGTCAAAATTAGGGTTCAACGGGACCGGGCCTAGAAAACCGGGACCGGGACCTGAAAAACCCGGGACTTCCCGCCCCGGTCTCGTTGAACCCTAGTCAAAATAATTGGCATGGCATAATCTTATTAGAATTATGCCTTGGTACAGCGAATTTTAAGAAAAGCCAACCGAGAATAATTTCAAAAAAATAATAATCCAATCCCGAAAATAATTGTGCCATTCAATATCCATCCCATCCTCTCAAAAATTTACATACTTTATAGAATTAGGGGTTAATCCCTAGACACAATCCTGCCGAAAATTTATAACTCTTCCCGGACCTCCTCCAGACCTCTTAGCCATATTTCCGACAAATTTGGAGTTCTTCCCGGATCCCCTCCCGACCTCGAGCCTGATCATCGACACTTTGGACCTCTTCCAGATCCCCTCCCGACTTCTTCATTCGATCCCTGATAAAAAATAGTCTTCACGACCCGTCCCCTGCTGGCAAACCGACATTCTTACACCCGAAGGATTCGGGTTCGACCCCAACAACAATTAATTGGAGTTCTGTAATTTGTGAAGGTCGTGTCATCCACGAGAACAGCTCCCTGTCACCGTTGAATGTTCCCAAAACGTACGGTGCTTATGCGCGCTATCGACTGCGCAAGTGCGGCTCCGACTTTTTGGCCATCTACCGGATTGGCCACATCAGCAAGTGGTCCTTTTGGTGGGCGATGACCACCTGCATGAGTCTGCAGGTTGTGGAGGGCAGCCTTCCTTCCTTTCTTCGTTCATTGGTGGAGCATAGACACCATTTTTCGTAACGTAAATACCCTCTCAAATTGAGCCCCCACGCTTTCCCAAAAAATAAAGTAGACACCATTTTTTCGTAACGTAAATACCCCCTCAAATTGAGCCCCCCCCCCCCACGTTTTCCCAAAAAATAGAGTAGACACCGTTTTTCGTAACGTAAATACCCCCTCAAATTGAGCCCCACCACGCTTTCCCAAAAAATAGAGTAGACACCGTTTTTCGTAACGTAAATACCCCCTCGAATTGAGCCCCGCCTGCTTTCCCAAAAAATAAAGTTCCCTAATAAGCCGCCCTTTTCAAGGGGGGGGGGGGAGGGGGTAGAAAATAAGCACTCAGATTAGTTGTTGTCCCTTCCCCGATCCCCGCCTGCTCTCCGTCACGATATTGTTGCCCCGTAGGATCGGAGAGAAATTGGAAATTACAAAACCGGGGGGAAGGGGCGGGAGTGATTTCAAATGAGCCAAACCCAACCAAAATGTCAGGTGGCACTTTTTTCACAAACGCTGTGGGGAGAAGTGCAACGGGGCGACCCCAAGGCGCACAATTCGATGAACGGTTTTGGCGAGGCGGCCTACACTTTCGTGGGTACACCAAAGGCGCCGTTTTATTTAAACAATTCAATTTGAATCCATTCCTTCCGCGCACAGCAACGTTGGCAATTTTGGCGATGAATGCGTTGCCGCTCAATTGGGACAAATGGGGCGAGTTGGCGCTGGTGGTCATCTCCACGCTGGACGCCGCGCTGCTGTTGGTCTACGCACGGACCACGTCCATTTGGACAATGTGAGGGAAAAGCCATCCCTTAGCGGGCAAAATGGTGCCAGGGCGGAGGGGGGAAAGCTATCCTTTAGCGGGCACAAAATGGTATCCGGGGGTCAAAAGCCATCCCTTGGCACAAAATGGTGTCTGGGTGGCAAAAGCCATCACCTTAGCGGGCACAAAATGGTGTCCGGGGGCAAAAGCCATCCATTTCCTGGGGGGGGGGGGGGGGGGGGGAAGTTTGGCCCGGGGGTTGCCCCTTGTTTCCCCATCCCCCAAGCCCGGTTTTTTTTTGCAACCTGAACCCCGATTTCGAACTTTCTTCGGGTCACAAGCCGATCCGGATTTTTTTTCGGCCGGCCCCAAGTTTTTCTCGTTTGCAAGTGTCAACAAAATAATTTAATTTTCAGGTACGCCTGCTACATTGGCTACCGATCACTTTACCAAGTGATGATCACCATTGCGCAGTGATCATTATTAATCGCACTTTTTTATTTCATTTATAATTTTTCAAAAAAGATGGAACATTGCAAAGAAAATGGTCGTCGAAAGTTACGGCCTCGTGTTCGGTGTCAACTCTTTTGTGGCCACGCTGATGCAAAGTGTGCTGACCATTGTCGTCACGGATGAACGGGGCCTTGGCCTTCGTGTGCGACCGCAGGTGCGACAAAGCCATTCATTTCGCACCCTCACTTTTGACCCGTCTTCCTCTCTCTCCCCCTCTCTTTCTATCTCTCTCTGATCAATTAATTATTTCACTGTCGCGCTGATCTCTCTCTCTCTCTGTTTAATTAATCACTTCACTGGGTCGATCAACCAGTTCAACTGATTTCTCTTCCCTCTCTCTCTCTCTCTCTCTCTCTCTCTGCCCAATCAGCAATCACTTCACTGAGTCGATCAACCAGTTCAACTGATTTCTCTTCCCTCTCTCTCTCTCTCTCTCTCTCTCTCTCCTCTCTCTCTCTCTCTCTCTGCCCAATCAGCAATCACTTCACTGAGTCGCGCTAAGCTAAAATTCAGCTGATCACAATCTGTTATTTGTTTGCTCTGATCAAAACTTAATGCCAAATTTGCGGGTCGCTTAAAGCCGGTAAATAAAGCCGACTTTTTCGTAGAATATCTGGTCATGTGATAAGTACCTGTTCCCCTAAGGCTAATATTCAACAATTCTTCTGATCATTCCATATCTTCACTGGCCTCTCGAGATCATTTTTATTCTGATCACTTTTTTAGCCACTTGTATTAAAGGTGAAATATTATATTGAAAAATATAAATTAAGTACAACATTTACGCCGTCATCCATCTTCTGATCGCTCTGATCTTCACCTGTTCAGTGCTTTCCACATTTGGCTCTTATTTGATGGGCAAAAGGCAGAAGAAAAACACTTCCAAGTGAGTGCTTCCGGTGATTAAAGCAAATTTTAGGCCAAAATTTAAAATAAATTAAATTTTGCAAAATTTTAGTATTGAATTGTCGTTGAACAGCGGTCCAAAAGGAGCAGCAATTTGGAATGTTTCTCATCAGCAGCAGTCGACTGTCGGCAGATGATTATGTAAATATCACACAAAAGTGATCACTGATCAGTCACTGAATTTGGCATACTTTTCATTGAAGCAATCTGTTCGAGACCCAATCCCGACGAGAATCCAAAAAGGAAACATCGGGTTCCTACGATTAGCGGCGGGTGGTCGCAGATTTTTAAAAAATATTTTATTATTTCGCTCAATGCAGGCCTTTCCAGCTTCTCGGACACGTCCATTTCGTCGAACGCAGAATCCCGAACCCAAATCAGACTATTGGTAGAAAAATAGATTTTCCAAATTCATGTTGAAATATTTCCTTGAAAATCTGCGAGCCCATAATAATTAAGTAGGTACCAAAAATGGACAGAAGTGTCGACTCAAGACTCTCGAGCAGCTCGCTCTACTTTTCATTTTCTCAAATCTCTGTCAATACGAGCATATCCATCCATCCATCACTAACCCAAATTTAAATTCACATTTTGATCTTTCACCAATCATTCATCCGATCAGAAAAATACCCTTTTTTATTTCTGTGTAAAAAAACGACGACGTACCAGAATTTGTACATTTTATTCATTTTGTGTTGAACATTGTTCCTTCACATTTTGGGACATTTTAATGTACAAATGCTTTTGCTCATTTTTATCGGATTAAAATTATGAATTATCAAAAGAATTTTCCAGTTTTAGCGGTGGATTGGCCGATTTCAGGCACGTGGGAATGATGCCGATTATTTGGGGACATGTCGCTGGGGGGATATTGTTTTTAGGAATTATTACTTTTTGCCGATTTCGACTCCGGGCACTTGCAGTTCAAATTGAGACCATATTCGTATAAGCGAAACTGCAAACATGTTAAGCAAGTTTCAGGATTGGGAATTGGGCCAAACTAAAAACAATACAATTATGCTCATACAATATATATATACTACATATATCATCATGAAATAAAACACTAGACATATCATCATACAAATATATGCCTATCACCATATATCAACAATATATACACACAAATCATCCATCCATCGCATTATCATCGGCAGAATTATACGGGCTGCTGCTGCGGCATTAATTGGTTCGTCTCCTGTCGCATTAATTGGTTCGTCTCCCGTCGCATGAATTGGTTCGTCTCCTTGACTTCATTGTAGGCGCCGTAGATGATGAAGTAGAAGAGCACTTGCATCCCGATCAAAAACAAGCATATAAGCAAAATGACGAGGTTCACAATCACTTGAATATACAACGGTTCATGGAGCGGCAGAAGCATCATCACTACGATGCCCCCCATTGTGAACCAAATGATAATGATCAGTTGGATAGCCTTAAGTGTTAATGATTAGCACCTTACATATTTATATTATTATTAGAATTGAACCTGAACCTCTATCCAAAAACTTGGAACAATTTGTTATGCACTTATCAAATCATGGTACTTGTTTAGTTTACGTTAACAATTTTTTTGGCTATCCCCGCTTTTTATCTGCGGGGAATCGGGGATTTTCATGAAATTCGGGGAAGTTTGACTCGAATTCTAGAGTCTGGGTTTGGAATTAGCTAAAATATATTTTGTCAGATTCTTGATCAGTGACCATGAAAACCCCCTAAAAGCCAATTTTGAACAAAAATTCGATGGAACTCATCCATTATTCAAAGTTACCAGGACTTTCGGGAAAGCGCCGATACTGGCTCCCGAGAATATCAGTTTCTGATCGGAAATCGGCCAAAAACCCGTTTAAAAGGTTAAAAAAAGTGCTGTTACGGTCGCGAGGTGCCCCTAGTTTGAACCCACCTTAAAGACGAAGAACGGCAGAAAAAGCGACGCATTACGCTCACGGTGGGCAAAAAAAACCATCAAATAGCCGAAGCCGCACAGAACAAAGAGCTAAAATGAATTATGCCTTTTTTAGTTTGCTTCCAATAATAATTGTGCAGAAATATTTGCGCCCACAAAAACAATGTAATGTTACCGCATAAGTACCAAAATGAAAGTGCAGACAAATGAGGGATCTATGGCGGCCAAAAATATTGTGCAAATATTTCGGCACAGAGGTGTAATTAGCGCAAATGTTATCGGCACAAATGTCCGGTACGCCTCTATCCCTGTAGCCAACACTAGGGTTCAACGGAACCGGGATTAGTCCCGGCTTTTCTACCGGAACTCCAGCAGACCATACCGGGGGACTGAAGCGGTCCCGGTTTTGGTGAAAAGTCCCAGTCCCGTTGAACCCCAGCGCATCACTTTCACGCACCAATCCCATGATAATGCCAAAAGCGTTGGGGCAATTCTGATTGCATTGTGTGCTGAGCATTAAAATCTCAATTCCACTACAGACGTCGATCACAAAGCCGACCAACGCGACCACAGGCAAAGCCTTTAAGCAAAATGTCAACAAAAAAGTGTCAATTACACATGAAGCCGTTTCATTTTCACCCACCGCCTGAACTTTGAGCCCACAACAGGTGCGCCCATTGTTGTTGTTGTTGACCATTATTGAAGGAGGAGGAGGAGGACAATAAGCAATGCCGTCGGTGTCTCTCGAGTCCATATTTGGAGAATCAACAATCATTTTTTGGACAATCAGCAATAAATAATATTGTTTTTGTATTGTAATATGAATAAGTATGAATAGTCGCTGAATATTAATTGCATTGGGAGGCAACAACAATTGATATTTATTACAAAACAGTTCATTAACACATTTTCAAGGCATTCACTAATACAATAATAAATTCATCATCATATGGACATTAAACTCGGACACAATACAATTATACTCATACAATATATACTACTTATCATCATACAATATATATGCCTATCACCACACAACAATATATACACACATATCATCCATCGCATTATCATCGGCAGAATTACACGGGCTGCTGCTGCGGCATGAATTGGTTCGTCTCCTTGACATCATTGTACGCGGCGCAGATGATGCAGTAGAAGAACATTTCCACCCCGGTCACAAACACGGGGATAAGCACAATGATGAGGGCATGCGACGCAATATCAATTCCAACAAGACGCACCAGAGAAATGAAAAAATAGGCGAGAGCAATGACGACCCCAATCATAATGAACAAATAGATACCCTTAAACATTGGCAATTAATGCATTCATGGCACTTGTGTAGTTTGGGTCCCCTTTTTGGGTCAAATTTTTCCAAAAAAATTTATCAAACTTTTAAAAAAGCCGCTAAAAACATTTTCCTATTGGTTTTCATGGTCGCTGATCACGATTCCGACATCCATTTTGCCCAATTCCAAACCCCAGACCCAAAATCGAAAAAAGTTTCTCAATTTTTTAGAAATTTTCGGTTTTGTTCGATTTTGGGTCCGGGGTTCGGAATTGGGCAATATGGATGTCGGATTCGTGATTAGCGACCCCGAAACACACAATTTCATCGTAAAATTTTGTGAAAATTTTGACCAAAAAAAGGGACCCAAACTATACAAGTGCCGCCGCCCGCTTTCATTATTTATTAGATGTAAATAAATTATAAAACTATTAAAAAAAATTTAAAAAATTGTACTTTCTTTTTGTTCAAAATTTAAAATCTAAATTATGTTAGTGGGGTTTTCACAGGAGTGCGGACCAGAATACGTCATCCTCCGACAAATACCGAACCCAGAATTGATTTTCGGACCAAAAACTCAAATATTCGGAACTTGTGTAGCTTAGGGTGTACGAAATTTTCGAATTTAGAAAATTGTTAATTTTTTTATTTTTTATTTACACCTACGTATAATACAATATTTAGCTGAGCATGACTGAATTAAAGAATCGCACGCCTGCTAAATTGTATCGGAGCTTCCTGGCGAACAAATTTCGTAAAATGAAATCCCCGATACTCACTTCTCAAGCAATATTTGCAATAAAGTTGAAAAATTGGTTTTTTGAAAAATGTTAGAATTTCAAGGTTCGGAATTAGTCAAAAGGAGGCAGTATTCGTGTGTCCATCGCCTCAAAACACCATTTGTTCTTTATTTACGATTGTTTAAACCCACCCACCTTAAAGACCAAGAACACCAGAAACAGCGACGCATTGTGCTCACGCTGAGCAAAAAAAACCATCAAATAGCCGAAGGCGCACAGAACACAGAGCTAAAATGATAAAAGGTTAAACAGGAATCATGTACAATTTGTTGGAATGTTTAGGCAAGCAATTTCGAAAGAATTGAAATGAAGAAAAGCATTTTTTTTTTCTTCTATGGCTATCACTTTCACTTACCACTCCAAGGACAATGAACTCAGTTTTGTAGCAAAATAAGAAACGAGGGTCGCAGTTTGCATTCATAAAAAACACAATCCCATTAGCGATGTCCATCACACAGCCGATCAGCGCGATCACAGGCAAAACCTTTAAAGCAAAATGTCAACAAAAAAAGTGTCAATTTATGAAGCCGTTTCATTTTCACCCACCGCCTGAACTTTGAGCCCACAACAGGTGCGCCCATTGTTGTTGTTGTTGACCATTGTTGAAGGAGGAGCATAAGCAATGCCGTCGGTGTCTTCCAAGTCCATATTTGGAGAATCAACAATCATTTTTTGGACAATCAGCAATAAATAATATTGTTTTGTATTGTAATATGTAGCTGAATATTAATTGTTCTTGGGAAATGTACTGAATATTAATTGTTCTTGGGAAATGTAATTGAAAATTATGGGTGGCATTGTAGCACCACACAGAAAAGGATTTGTGGACTCAACTTCTTAAGCATTTAAATCCCAAGGCCGAGTTCGAACAAGGGTTTTGTAGAAAATTCGTTAATTAAGGGGGTTTTATTACACTTTACGCGTCAATCGGTGTTTGAATATGAATGAAGACAAACATATTCTAAACCAACTGGACGAACTAAAAGTACTCTTTTGCATGAAAAAACGAATAATGGAAAAGAATTAATCGTATTTAGGCTTCGCTTAAATAGTCAACAGTTTGAAAGTTAAACTGTTTTTATGCTTTGAAGTCTCTGCCCTTTCATTTCCATTTACCAATGTTTGGCAGAGAAAGATAAAAGAAAGAATACACATTGAATCTGCTAAATTTAGAGAAACAAATAAAATAACCGAAACGCCATAAACATGGCACTATTTTTTAAGCCAAAATGGACAGAAGTGTCGACTCGAGAGTCTCGAGCAGCTTTGCTTTTCATTCTCAAATCTCTGTCAATATCCACCCATGACTAACCCAAATTTAAATTCACATTTTAATCTTTGACCAATCATTTATCCGATCAGAATAACAAAACTTCAAAAAATGTTTTTATTGGTTGTATACACATTGCGTTGGAAGCATTCCTAATACAATAATAAAGGATCATATGGACACGGATGACACCAATATAATACATACATACATACCAGCATACAATATATACTACCTATCACCATACAATATATACACATATCATCATCATCATCACATTATTGTCGGCAGAATTATACGGACGATTGCTGCTTGAATTGGTTCATCTTCTTGACATCTTTGTACGCAAAAATGATGAAGAAGTAGATGCACAGTTCCAACACGAATATAGGGTAGTCCAAAAAGAACCACTGCTGATAGATGAAATCCAGAACGTATTCCATTGCTCCTTCAAATTCCCAGTATTGATTGATGATCCAATAGAGCGTCATAAACATATCGTATCCGAAAAGCATCATGTGGATAGCCTTAAATATTGATATTTGCACAATTTGTTGCCAATTCTAAACCGAAGCTAACAAATAAAAAAATCGAAATTCGTTAAGAAAATTTTAGGGATTATCCAGCAGGATTCTGCTGTAATATGCCAATTTGAACAAAAATTGGCATCCATTTTTTTGTTCATTGTTTGCAATTGTTTGAACTCCAACCTTCAAGGCAAAGAACAGCAGAATCAGCGACGGTTTGTGCTCAATTTGGGCAAAAATAAGCAGCAAATAGCCGAAGGCGCACAGAACAGTGAGCTGAAAATTTACAATGTTCAAATCAGCGAGAATTAATTTTTGACCATATAAAAGTGATTTAGAAAGGATTATTAATTAATCGATTGATTGTTATCACTTTTTGTGGGCCCATCACTTTCACTTACCACAGCAAGGAAAGTGGAATAAGTGCTGTTACAATTCAAAATGTTCATTTGCAAGTCGAACGTGCAATTTTTGCTTTTCGCAAAAGTAAGAATTGCATAAAGGATGTCGAGCATACAGCCGATCAGCGCGACCACAAGCAAAATCTTAAACCGAAAAAAACGTGATAAGTGTGGATTTTTAAAAGATTTCATTTTCATTCCACCCACCGTCTGACAACAATTGCGCCCATTGTCCATGGCCATTTTTTGATGCTCAGCAATAGACGAGTTTTCCGAGTCCATTTTTGGTGGTTCATCAGCAATAACCATGTTGCCCAAGTCCTTTTTTGGAGGATCAGCAATGGTCGAGATTTCCGAGTCCGTTTTTGGAGGATCATCAGCAATAGTCGAACTTTCCGAATCCATTTTTGGAGAATCAAGCAATAAATTTGTTAATATGCACTCAGTTTCTTCTAAAATGCAATTTTCAAATAGTGAAATTCCGATAAAAAGTGACTAGTAAATGATCATTAGAGAAACGATTGATTCATTGGGACCAAAATTATTAGAAAAGATTATTCCATATTCGTTTCTGACAGTTCTTATTTGTTAGGGATAAAAAGATCGACAAAAGAAAGTTACGGAGCGATTAAAAGTAAATAAGCAAATAATGGAAGAGAATTAATTGTATTAGGCTTCGCTTAAATGGTCAACAGTTTGAAAGTTAAACTGTTTTTATGCTTTTAAATCTCTGCCCTTTCATTTCCATTTACTAATGTTTGGCAGAGAAAGATAAAAGAAAGAATACACATTGAATCTGCTAAATTTAGAGAAACAAATAAAATAACCGAAACGCCATAAAAATGGCACTAATTTTTAAGCCAAAATGGACAAAAATGTTGACTCTCGAGCAGTTTTACTTTTCACTCATATCTACTCCAGCCGCCATCTTTTCGACAAGCTATTTCTGATTTACATACAATTTATTTACTTTGGACACAATTTTGATACGATAATGAAGCTTGCAGCATACGTTAAAATCACATCACATAAAACAATACAATCACACAATATATATGTAGAACACCAAAGTATTTATGCATCATCAGATTCGCCATTTTTGGAAGCAGTTCCGCCCGTTTTTGGTTCATCATCCGATTCCTCCGCTGGTTCAACTGCTGACAGCTTTTGCTCCTCCGGATCGGTTGTGGTCATCGCTGGTTCGACTGGCAACTTTTGCTCCTCCGGATCGCTTGTGGTCATCGCTTCGTTTTCGTTGATGGCAACGCGCGAACAACGCCGCCGCATCCGAATTCGTAACACAATTAAAACCAAAACAGCGATTTTCAGCAGACTGAAATGGGAAAGATGGAACGGTCAAAACAAAAAGAAGTAAATAAACAATCACACACAAGGAAATAGCGAACACAATGATAAACGCCCATTTGAGATCGTCTGATGAGTCCTCCTGACATGGCTCGCCATTGGCATCCTTTGGATCAGTAAGCAGCAAACGGACACCTTCCTGCAATGAATGAAAGGGGTACAAAGCAGACGACGCCGCGCACAAGCAGCATGGTAGCGCGGTGGACAACAACAACAACTCACAATGCCGGCTTTCCAGCCCTCATCGCAAGTGTCAAGCTTGATAAGATCAGTCAACCGAATTTTGAAGGCACGAGCAGCTGGCACATTTGCGACGCGACTCATTTGGAAGTGGCACGTGACATTGAACGACTGAAAGAGCAAATCGACGACAATTGGGGAGAAAAAATTTTAAAAAAGAAATGAAACAAAAACTCACCTCATCCTTTATTGTGCTCATGTCACATTTAGTTTTAGTACTGTTTGCTTCACTGCTGATTGAAGTGGAGAATTTGACATTGTTGTCTTTGCATTTGACGGACGTCAAAGTGATCACAAATTCGTCTTGGCCTCCCGGCGCCCCGTTCCATAGAAGAAGTGCAAGTTGTTCACCGCTCTCCACTGCTTCCTTCGTGATGTTGCTGAAATTTAGGAAAATACATAGCATTGCCAAAACATTTAACAGAATGGTGATAAGTGTTCATCCAACCGCTTAAAATTTCCGATTCGCGGGACCGCAATCCGAAAACGAGAGTCTTGACTCTATGCAGAAACTCTAACTCACATCCGATTGCCTTGCTCAATTGTGAGACCATCGACGAGTTGGGCGTTGGCCTTGGCACAGGCGAACTTCTCCAAATGCACTTCTTCATCATCAGCACCAACGGAATAGAAGCAGCAACAGTTGAGCAAAACAATTGCAGCGATGAAGACAAATGGACGCCAAAAATGAAGAAATTGGAAAGGCGAAGTGGAGGCGGTCATTATTGTACGGGAAGAATTATTATTTTTTTTGAGGAAATGTTTAAATGTCTGACAAACGGAAACAACTTTTATAGGAGGACAGTACGTACAAAAAAGGAAAGATTTCGTTAATTCTCGTCGCTGATGAAAATATGCGTATAAAAGGGAATGAATCAGCCCCTAAAATGGTATTCGTCGTATTCGCTTTGTGTTCTCCTAGTCAGTGCTATGACTACTCCAGCAGTGTTTAATGACCGCCAAGAAGCCGGGCGCAGATTGTACGCAGAATTGGCCAGGCTTGACCTTCCACATAAGGACATTGTAAGAAAAACATTGGCCAATTATGTATTATTTTATTTCTCATTTTTTTCTGTTGTTTAAGGTTGTTTTGGCACTTCCCCGTGGCGGCGTTCCAGTGGCTTTTGAAGTTGCCCAATTGATGCGCGTACCGATGGATCTGCTTCTGGTGAACACGACGAAGGAATTGGATTTTAAACATCGTCATAACACACTCATTTTTTTAGGTTCGACGAATTCGTGCCCCGATTTACGCCGACAATCAGCTTGGAGCGATCGCTGACGGACGTGAGCCCAAAATCGTAAGACACATTTATTTGTCTGTCTGCCACTTAATAATTTGTTAATTTCAGTACCAGCAAGAGGTGGCTGCTGCTAATATGAACGCAGAATACGTCAATCGGGAACTTACAACGCAATTGGAGGAAATTGCACGACAGAAACAGGTGATCAATCGACAGCATATAAGTGATCAGTGAATTTGTGCATTGAATT
>JAKKIK010001014.1:0-20251 GCA_024500135.1 Heterodera carotae | reverse complement strand
CCCAAATAAAATTCCGATTTTTGGCTTCAAAAGATTGAAATAAGACTACGAATCAGCCTCCAAAAATAAGGTAGAAATTAAAATAAGATGCGAAAAAAGCGAAATCTGACCAAATTCGTTAACAAATTAAGCTATTTTTTCAATAATATTTCCTGGCGGTACCTATCGGTACCACAGTCATGCTCACGGTAATTAACATTCCATTTACCCCGTAAAAACTTAAAAACCCAGCGGATAATCCGCGGATACGGCGCCTTCATATCCGTCACCCGTCCTTGTCCGCCCGATTTCTCAAAAATCGGTGTCCATATCCGTCCGTCTCTGAAAAATCCATATCCGTCCGCGGATTATCCGTGTCCGTGAGCATGCCAGATCGGTACCGTTTTTTTCTCAGTATGAAATTTCAATTAAATATGGTAAAATCTCCATATTTTTCTACATTTAATTCCGGGTTTCGTTTGGTAAAATTAATCCAATTTCATTGCGTTTAGAAAAAACTTGCCAGTTTCATTTCGAATTTCGTGCAAATTTACACGAAAACCTGAAACGAAAACACATCCCTAAAGATGGGATTTAAAATAAAAATTTAAATTTGGCGCAGTAATTAAAAAATTTTTTTCCTTTTTTCGTCATTGTTTCAAATTTTTGTTTATGTCAGTATGGCTTAATGGTTAGTGCGAATAAAATTTTTCTTATTTTTTTTATTTTTCAAAATAGATGGCACTGTTAAAATTCCCAACCCTAAATGCTAAATCTCAAAAATTTATGTAAAATTTTCAATGAATATTTAGAATAAGCTAGTTATAAATATGTTTAGAATAGTAAATGTTTTACTATTTTTCTAAATGCTAAAATTTATAAAAATCAATATTTGCATATTAAGCAAAGTGACATTCTCATTCTTTATATTATTGGCAAATATATTTTCTTTTCATAAATTATTTTTAAAGAAAATATTATAATATCCGGCATTGAATTTTTGGGCAAGAAAAATGGCGAAATAGACACATAAACAGAAAAAAAATCTTAATATTTAAAACCCAACCCACCCCTAGCTAGGCTTAAAAATCATAAGACATTTTTTTATAAAAAGTAATTTCGAAAAGTGACAGTTTGTATTATTCCATTTAAGAAAAAATAATTTTTATTATTCTATTTAAGAAAAATGATAATTTTGACGAAATTGCTATTATTTAGCTCAATCATTTCAAATTATTCCATTGGTCAGACGGATTCGGGCAAATTGCTGAAGGTGTCCAAGACATTTGATCAAATATTCGGACAAGGATGGGACAATGTGGAGAAAATTGAAGGTGATCAAATTAATCAAAATGATCATTTTGTACAAGAAAAATTGCGGCATCAATTTGATGGATTGTTTGATGATGCAAATTGGGATGATGCCGAAGATGAAGAGGACGAAACGGCACAAATTGGTGATCAGAATGAGGGAAAATTGACAAATCAGCGAAAAAGAGAAATTGTTCAACAATTTCATAGAATGCGTGAGACTTATAAGCAAAATAGAGGAGCGGACTATTCCAAAGAACGGAAACAAATTGAACAACGAATAGCAAAAGATTTGAATGTTAGTCGACAGAAAATATTTGCATGGAAAAAGGAATTTGGATTAAGTAGAAAAAAAGGATCATCATACACAGAGAAGGAACGACGACAAATTATTGACAAATATATAAAACTGAAAAAAGAATTTATGCAAAAAGGAACGCATTCCCGGATGGAATGGGACCAATTTCGAGCGGAATTCAAACATCAAATTGGGGTCAGTCATTGGACAATTTCAAAATGGATGAAGCAATTTGGACTAACAAAGCAAAAGGAACCCATAAAACAAAAGGTTGCCAACGAGAAAATTGAAATTGTCCGCAAATTCGATGAAATGCGACACAATTATAAGCAAATTGGACGGCATTCAAACAAAGAATGGAGGCAATTTGAAAGAAAAATTGCGAATGATTTGGGCGTCGATGTAAGTACAATTTATAGATGGAAGAAGAAATTTGGTGATAAATTAGAGGTGATGGCTTCAACCAAAATTAACAGTAAAAATACAAAATTTGATTGAATGAATAATAATTCGGTACAAATGTTGTATTGTTGTATTTGTTGACATAAAAAATGTTTTGAAAACCCCCATTTATTCGCATAAATTCCTTTTCCATTAAGGCAAATGAAGGGTAAAAAGCAGTTCAAATTTGTGACAATTTTCCATTAAAAATTTGAATAAATTTCTCAATATTCCCTCAATCGGTGGTCTACATCAGTGATGAAACAGATTGAGAAAAAGTTTGAGTTCAGGTTTCGGGTCGGGCACTCGAAAAATTTCTGGTTCGGGTTTCGGGTCTAAAAAAACCTCGGGTTTCGGGTTTTGGGTATCGGGTTTTTTTCAAAATAATCCCGAAACAAATTTTTAATGCAATTTATCTGTTTAAAATTTTACTCGGCATTAAATTTAACAACATTGTTATGAAGGTGTGGTGGGCCTGGCGGTGCCGATAGGCGCCGCCAGGAAATTTTTTAGAGTATTCTTGGACTTGTTAAGAAAATTTGTCACAAGTGGCCCACAAATCCACAATAAATTCTAATCTAAAAAGAATAAATTTTAAAAGATGTTATTTCCACTCTATAAAGAATTTTAAAAGTCGAAAAGACTTGAGAAACTTAATATTTATATCCCAGCATAAAAAGTTAAAAGTAAAATCATAAAAATCATTTTACAAACCGAGGGATTCGAACCCACACCAGACATACCAGTGAAACATACAACGTAACCCACTCGGCCATTAGGAAATACACTAACTTGTCATAATTATATTATATAATAAATTCCCAATTCCCTCCTTCTTTTTTACATTTTACTTAAATCCCCATTCTTACCAGTGCATAATATTTTTTTGTCTATGTAACGGGTTGAGAAAAAGTTCGGGTTCGGGTTTTGGCTCGGGCACTTGAAAAATTACGGGTTCGGGTTTCGGGTTTAGGGTTCGGGTTTACGTCACTGGTCTACATAGGTGTATGATCAGTTTTCTATGGTCAGGGATTTTATTGAAAAATTAGCAAAATGTTGCCCCAAGAACGATTTTTTGATTTTTTTTAAAAGCAACCCTAAAAATCAATTTTATTTGCCAAAAAATCAAAAAGTACACCCAATAAAAAGCCTTTTGGTTATCAAAACTTCAAAAATGCAGCCCTATATCGTTGTTATAAACACCATTTTAATTTTTCAAAAATTTTGTTGATTATTATAGATGGAAGAAGAAATTTGGTGATAAATTGGAGGTGATGGCTTAAACCAAAATTAACAGTAAAATTACAAAATTTGATTGAAATAATAATTCGGTGCAAATGTTCTTGATCGTATTGTTGTATTTGTTGACATAAAAAATGTTTTAAAAACCGCATTTATTGGCATAAATTTTTTTTCCATTAAGGCATATGAATGGTAAAAAGTTGTCCTTTTAATAATAATTCCATATACGGTTTTGTTGAATTTTTTCCATTTTTTTCAAAGCCTTAAAAAACCAGCATCAACTTCGCCTCTGCTGGCCATTTTTAAATTGTTAAGACAAAATATGATTTTTTAATAAGATCTGATCAATTTTTTTCAAAAAATTTTCGCTTCAGGTTAGTCCCGGTTTAGTCCCAGTTCCGGTACCGGTCTCGGTTGAAAATTGTGGTCCCGGTCCCGGCTTTTTCGGTCCCGGCAAGTCCCGGTCCCGGTTTTTGTTAAAAGTCCCGGTCCCGTGCTACCCTAGATAAAACCATTGAAATTCACATCCTAAAAATTTTTCAAATTTTGCATTACTTTTCAAAAAATGCTTTTTTTAATAATAATTCCATATACGGTTTTGTTGAGTATTTTTTCCATTTTTTTCAAAGCCTTAAAAAACCAGCATCAACTAAGCTTAGATTTTTACCTTTTTTATGCCCATTTTTATCAGGGTATAACTGTAAATTGTAAAAAAATAGTTAATTATTATAAAACAATGGTTTTAGATTTTTTATTGTATTCACACAACGAGAAATTTTACTAAAATATATATAATATATATACTATATTTGAAAAATTCTAAATATGGCAACAAAAAAAAAATCATTTGCTAAAATTATTTTGAGATAATTCCAAGAAATTTTTAAAACTTTATTTAACCCGGCTTTGGTTATCCCCGGTCAACCTGTACTCATGTGGTCAACCTGAAACAGGTTAAGCCCGGGTGCCCGGGAATCAGTCTCGGTGCCGGTCACCCAAAATTTTTTAAAGCCTCATGCTAGTGAAAATTGAAGCTTTCACTGTTTTTTGACAGTTTTGCGAAAAAAAAAATTATTTTTGGGGTCTAAATCTTTTTTAAAATAAAAGCAAAAACTCGTTTTTCCGGGATCTCGGCAAAATCCAGACGAGAATCCCATTCCATCCGATGTTTAGTAATTACTATATTAACTCCGGAACCACTTTTGTTTAAGCATCCTTCGAATAATAACGCCAAATTTTTTCTTACCTTTTTAAAGCGAAATGTTAAAAAAACAATTTTTTTTTAAATTTCTTTCAGTTGATTGATTCACATTTGATCACCTACTGGGCTGGACCAGTTCAATTGGATTAAACGAAATGAATGTGAATGATTTCCCTTTTTTTACCTTCGCGCTTTATGATCAGTGCAAAAATCGCCGATCCGGACAAAATGTGTGGGGGAAGGGGGATGAATGAATGAATGCTTTTGCTGAACTATTAGCCGCTTCAAGGTGATCCCACATTTAATCATTCATTAATCATGTTGTGATTTGTGATAACGAAAAAAAAACCCGGAAAAATTAAAAAAAGGATTCCAGGTCAGCTATAAATTGTGTGTTAAATTACCGCCGCCCGCTCCGCCAACCGCCGTGGTGGCATTTGATAAACGCCGCCGCAGCTGCCGCTTATGTTTGTTGCGTTTGTAAAAGCATTGCTACATTTTGTTGCGCTCTCCAAAAGCTAGTTAGTGTTTGAATTGTTAAAAAAAATTTAAATATTTTTCCAATTTTTCTTTAATTAAATGGGCCGAATTTTAACCCTCCCCCCCTCACCCAAATAATTACGGTCTGGTACGATTCCGTACCGCCATATTCGATCGGAAATGGATCAGGAAAGCATTTTCAGTGATTTTATTTATGATTTTGCCAGGATCCTGATCCCTATTTTATAAATCTTAATTTTTAATGTAGAAAAATCAGGATCAGGATCCTATTCGGTCTCTAAAAATCTGTATAAAAAACTTCCGAAACCCAAAAAAATAAATTGGTTTGAAATAAATTGTTTTTTTATTTGTTAAATTATTTAAATGATTTGCATTAAATTCATTTTAACACTTTGAGGCGTGGTCAGATAGCAAAATGTCAAACCATATAATAGTTTATTTTACAATTTTGTCACAACTCATTGTTTGTATGAATGCTTGTCAAAGGGTGGCAACGTTTGTTTAAAAATGCCGTAATTTTAAAATGCATAATTTAATTCTTTGCACAACAGAGGCGCTATCGGTGGAACAGTTACAGTATCGCGTAAAAAGCACTTAAAACATAATTAAAATATGAATACCGTAATCCTAAAATAAAACCTCTCCCTGCTGATGTAGAGCCCCCCCCCCCCCCCTCTTTGAAATAAAGCCCCTCTTTTGATCGGTGTTGGAGTATAAAGCCCCCTCCTCCCCCCCCTCCGAAGTAGAGACCCCCCCTGGAATAAAGCCACCCCCCTTTTGAGAAAGATTGAAAAATAGAGCCCCGGGAGCTTTATTTGAGGAATTACGGTATTTGACAAAATATTATATGGAATTAATTAATTGAATAATCGCTAAATTAAAGTGTGGCAAAATAATAAATTAATAATAAATGTTTAAGCAACGGGCTCTTCGGAAAGCTCTGAAGAAAATGGGCAGTCAAATGCTGGTAATATGCATCCTCCTAATTAATAAATTGCGGATTTTACAGATACTAAAAAACTCCTAAATAATGAATAAAATTGATCCTTAAAAATGCAAAAATAATTGTTAAAAATAGACAAAAATGCCCTCAAATAGATGGCAAGAATTAGCAATACAACACTGATAAAAAGATGCAATAAAAAAAGGAAATGTAATTTTTTTATAGATTTAAATGTTTGTTTAAAAATTCAAAAAATTCGGCGAAAACATCACCAAAAATTGGAAAAAGTCCAAAAATCCGCCCTCTACTAATTAATGATTAAATTTAAATATAATAATTTTTATACAATATATAAATTTAGCATCGGAAGAAGTTGGGCGATCAGCATCAGGTATGAAATAACAGAAAATAAAAATTTTCAATGAATTATTTGCAAATTTAAGCGTCTGTGTCGGCAAGTTCTGAAGGAGGTAAGAGAACATTTCCGGGATCGAGGACGAAATGTCGGGTGGTAAATGCAATTTGTCGGGAATCACATCGGTGGTCGGCATAGTAGATCGAAAAGGGCTGAAATTTGTCAGGGTTTTTATGAGTGGTATGCCGGGGATGTTCGGGGTCGACCATTTTTCTCGAAGATCAAGGTTGGCATGGCGGGCAACAACGGGTTATTTTTCGGGCATTTTTGATCGTATGTCGGGAATATCCGTGTCAGCCATTTTTCCCGAGGATTATGGATGGAATAGCTTGCATGTCATTTTTCGGGCATTTTTGATCGTTGAGGATTGTCTGCCCCGGAGGCGTTGGGGCGTGTAGTAACTAGGGTTGTCGGTTTGAAACCGAACCGAGAAAAATTCGGTTATCGGTTTCAGTTCGGTTAACCGAATCGGTCGGTTTCGGTTCGGTTAACCAATTGGTCAGTTTTGGTTAACCGACATGCTCGGTTTCGGTCCGACCGGTTCGGTTTCTAAGAATTTCTAGAAACCGACAACCTTAGTAGTAACTGAATAAATCATGTTTAACTTAATTTTTTTTAATTGTGCAGCCAGTTCGGGAAGTTCAGAACAAAACGGGCAGTCGAATGCCGGTAATTTCATTATAGTATTAGAAAATTTTAATTAAAATTTTTTTTCAAATTCAAGCGTCCGAAGAAGTCGGCCCATCTGCTTCAGGTTGCCAAAATTTTATCATTTTTACAAATAATTTATCATCATTTAGCATCGAGTTCTGCTGGAGGTCAAAACTTTTTTTTTGATAAAATTCTATGGACAAAATATTTTTTTTCAAAAATAAATAAAAATTTCTTATCTTTGTGCAGCAAGTTCGGCAAGTTCAGAACAAAATGGGCAGTCAAATGCTGGTGATTATAAAATCGATAATATTTTAAATTTTATTGTAATTTGAAATTTAAGCCTCCGAAGAAGCTGGGCTGTCAGCTTCTGGTAAGCTAAATTTTGGGAACCGATTTCGTTACTAAATATCATAATAAGTAGGGCTGGGATTTTTATTTTTTTAACATATTTTTTTGCGGCTTAGTTATGGCGCGAGAAGCCCAAAAATAGCATTTTCTCCGAACAATTTTTGATTTAGAGCGACTTATAAAAACATAAAAACACATATTGGGGCTATTTTGGATTTTTAGCACATATTTTTGCATTTTTCAGAAATTTCGTAGCAAAAATGCAATAAAATCTGAAAATGCACCCCTAAAATCGATTTTTTTAATTTTTTTTTAAATGCACACCTAAAAATCAAATTTTTTTAATCAAAATTCAAAAAATTTCTCCTTAAAAAATCAATTTTTTGGCTCATTAAAATTTAAAAAATTATATCTTTATTAAATTCAGAGAATTTTTGATTTAATATTATGCGTGCGAAATTAATTAAATGAGCGTAAATATGATTTTTTGCGTAAATACACTTGGTTTTTCCAATTTTTAACACATATTTTGGCATTTTTTTAACACATTTTTTGGCCTTTTTTGGGGTTTTTAGCACATATTTTGGGTTTTTTTAGCACATATTTTATTACTTATTTCAGGATTTTTAGCACATAAAAATCCCAGCCCTAATAATAAGGTACCATAATTTGCGATTTTGCTTCTAAACATTTTGAGTATTATCGATACCAACGGTAAAAAAAACCGACTCGTACTGGTCGAACTAGTACTACCCCAATTCGTACTGGTCAAAACCGTACTACTCCAACTGTACTGGTCGAAACCGTACTACCCCAACTCGTAACGAGTTGGGATAGTACGAATTCGGCAGTACGAGTTGGGTGTCTGTCGTTCGATACCAACATTATCGAAAATTCCAATTTTTTCGGGAAACGGGTCTGAGGTCTGGTCGGTGACCGAGTTCGAACGCGTTCCAAAAAATATCGTAGATTTTGGCAACGAGAAGAATGTCGGAGTTTTTGCGCACAAATATAATATACGTTGAAATTTCAGGGTCGAGTTCGCTAAGCTCATCCGTTGGTAAAAAAATGTTTTAAATTTTAAAAAAATGTTTAAATTTAATTTAAATACCTAATAATCTCTCATTTAGGCTTTTTCTTTATTTCATAACAATTTAGTTTCAAGCTCCAGTGAATCCGCAGAGGCGCGTAGAGTTCGAAGGTCAGCACCAGCTTCAACAGCTCACCACAATCAACCACCGGCAATTGCCCCAGGTGAAAAAAAAAATACGGGGATTTGGGCTAATTTGTAAAAACTCACTTTTTTGGGAACGGAACAGTGGGTTACCCACCACCGGTGATCGGACAATACAATTAATTGATAAGAAAAACCCAATTGATTGGAGCGATAATTTATCAATTAGTAATTGATCAAGTAATTGGTTGATAAATTCGAAGAAATAGGTAGGTATCAATAAATGTAAATACCAATAAATGTGATAAATTAATGGAACAATTAATTGGTTGACCCGGTTTTCCGATCTTCTTGTTACCACATCACACAGGCCTCTCTGAAGCCACTTTCCCGAAAAACAATTTTCTAGGTACTTTAAATTGTATCAACAAAACTGATTTAGTCGCTTATAAAAATACAATATTTTTTGTTAAAAAAAAGTTATTTAAATTCGATAGACTTCTAAAGTCAGGGTTCGGGGTTGCAGGAAATGTTCAAAAATGTCGAGGCTTGATAGGGAAACGGGTTCAGGTATTCGATGACCCAGGCCGGGACTTAACTCTTTATTTTAGTACGCGCGAAGCGAAAGGCTTCCGAAATGGTGGCCAAATTGATTTATCAGCCTAATGAAAAGGGATTGAAAATCCGAAAAGCGGCTGATCACAATTCGTCTTGCAGTGACACTTTTTCAATTCACTATCATAAAGCAAAAAAAGCCAGCATCAGCAGGTGGGTGAAAATTGTTCTGTGAAGATTACTTACCAGGGATAAAGCCGGATGCCAAAAATGAAAGTCCGAATCCCGAATTTCGGACCCCACTCCCAAAAAAAAAGTCTGTAACCTGAATTCCGGACCCTCCCTCCCAAAAAAAAGTCCGGAATTCGTGACCCCCCTCGTCCGGAACCGGAATCCCGGACCCCAAAAAAGTCCGGAATCTGTAATTTTTTCAACAATAAAATCGATAATTCGAACAAATTTTGCCTTACTTTTTAACATGTTAATTTTTTGTCTCATTTTAAAAGTTATATACCTAGGCGTATATATTAGAGCGGAAGGATTTCTTTTAGCATTTTTATCAGTAATTATACCAAAAAGAGGGGTTTTTGGTCAATCAAAAATTGCTTAAAATCTCACTTATTTTTGGAAAAATTCACTATTTCCTCTAATAGTACCCCCTGGGTACTATTAAAAAATTCCGGATAAATCTGGAATTTTCCGAAAAAGTCCGGAATTCTGGACCCAAAAAGGTCCGGAATCCGGTTCCATCTTTGTTAATTACCAAAAATTATTTTAATTTATTTCGAATTAAATTACCGTAATTCTAAACTTAAGAACCCACCCGACCTTAAATAAAAAAGCGCACCCTTTTGGGCTCTCCGATATAGAGTCCTACGCGGGGCTTAATTTTAGGAATTACGGTAAGCCAAAACCATTTAATTTTTCCAACTTTTGCGCATTAAATTCAAATTTCGGCAATTTCTTAGGTTAGACCATCATCGTTTGAACGTGGTTAAAAACAAATCCCCCTGGGGCGGCATGCACAAATTTTATTTGAATTTTTTTATAAAATATGAATATGAAATTTAAAAAAATAGAACCCCAGAGGGGGACTCAAATGAAAGATGCCCCCATGTGTTTTATTTAATCCTTTTTAATAGTTTTAAAATTTTAGAAAAACAAATTCGACGCTGCGTTTGGTGCCATGGGCAGCCGCCGTACGGCGATCAAAATATACAATCAAAACGACATCAAAATGTGCCAATTTGTGCATTTGTGACCACAACAACATTTGCTATGTGCCAAGAAATGTGACGGATGGCCACCAGTTGAGCATTCGACTAAGTGCCATTTGCAACTCGCCGGGAGGTAAATTCAATTAAAATTTCAATAAAAAAATTGTTAGATTGTGACAAAAAAAAATGGGTTATTTTTTAACCCGGGTTTTATTTATAATTTGGGGAAAAATTATTTTTTTTAATATTTTTAATTTAATTGAGCGGCGTATGCTGTGGTTTCTGGGTCTCTGATCACGAATATGACATCCATTTAACCCAATTTCAAGCCCTAGGCCTTCAGAAATTCTTTCAAAACAAGTTTTTAGGGTTCTCTGGGTCTCTGATCACGAATATGACGTCCATTTAACCCAAGACTTGGGCCCAAATGAACAAAAAGTCGAAAATTGATTTTTCATAAAATTAGTCAGAATGGGGTCCAAAATAAGAACACTTTTAAAACGATGTTTTCGAAGCTTAATCTCGCATTTTATTCATCGGCATTTGTGACATATTTATCACCGCCAACAATTTTTTGAGCAATTCGAGTGCTTGAACAAAATTATTTTGGTGAAAAATTTGGAAGAAAGTGAGTGGATTTTCTATTTGTCCCCTTTCACGTCTTATTTCACTTTTGAAGCCAAATATCTGGAGTTTTTTTTTGAAATCCCAAAAATAAGAACAAAATAAGACCAAAGAGCAGAAATCGTTAAGAGGAATTGATCCGGCGGTGCTTGGGCAAAATTTATTGAATATTTTAGTGAATCTTGTTAAGATTTTTTGCGTATAAATTCGCCGAAATTATCATTCAAAATCGGAGTTTTTTTCCCTTGATATCCCAAAAATAGGAACAAAAATAAGAACAAAGAGTTGAAATACCGTATTTCCTCTAATTGAAGACCCGGGTCTTCTATTTTTCAATCCCCTTCTAGGGGGTCTTTCTCGGACCCTCCCAAATCTTAAATTTCTTACAAATAAGAAAACAAAGGGGAGCCTTGATTTAATGTGCTTTGGGCTGGTTTGGGTCAAAATTTGATCTTTTCTAAAATTCATTTTTTTTTTGGTAAAATCGCTTTCTTAGCTAGATAGATGGTTTTAATGCTTTCATAATACAATGCAATATTTCTAATGAAAATTTTAATGGCGCTTAGTCAAAGTCTTACCACGAAAAAACCACGCCCCGTTGTCCCGCCGCTTTAGTTTGCCTAATGAATGCGGCATTGCGCGCCAGCGGTGGCGGCGGCGGCGGCTCGTCGTCCAAAACGGGCACCCAAGGCGGCGGCAACCGCGCTGTCAGCGGATGCCTGGCCATTCGTGACACATCCGCGTGTGCCATCCATGTTGGACACGCATTTGATGCCAAAGCGCTGTCCTGCAACGGTTGTCCGCCACTGTCCGTGTTGAACTGTGAACAACAACAAAGAAGTGTGATGGTGCCGTAATGTTGTGCCTATGGCGACAATAAATTATTTTGATGAGAGATATTTTATAAATTTTTATTCAAATAAATTCGCCTAATCCCTCCATCGCCTAGTCAAGTAAATTCGGACCTAGGACATTTGGTCGAAAATTTATTTTAAAAATTATAAATAACGGAATTCAATGCTCTAAAAAGGTCAACCTCTCTCCAAATAAATTTCATTTGTTGCTTATCAAGCCCCAGTTTCTCCTCAAAAATTTTTGTTGGTGTAAAGCAAAATCACGATTATTGGTTAAAGTTTTCAAAAAATTCTTTATTTTTGACCCCACATTCTTTTGTTGACCAATGATAGTTTTATTGAGGAAATTTTCGATAAAAGCCATTTTTAAAGATAGGTCTTATTTCATGAATAAATTTAATTCTAATTAATATAATCACGTATATGAAATCGAGGCCGTAACAATTTTTGTCTGTTTTGGTTTTATGCCGACAGTTACGGATTTTCAAGAATTATTCAAAAAATGTTTTACAAGGCCTCATCCACACGGAGGCCTCAGGTAATTCCCGAAACTTTCAGTTGAAAGAAAATCTCCTCTCAAATCCTTACACATTCTTCAGCAAAAGCCTCATAACTTATTACAATTCAAAAATACAAAATTATATTCATCTTCTTGAATATTAATGATCAATAAGACAAATCAATTATTGAATAAATTTGCAATTTTTCTAATAATGATCAATTTGGCATCTTTTTTAACGAGAAAATTATTACTAAACATGTAATAAGAAATTTTTTTCCTTCTCGCATCGCATTAAATAATAACAAATTATAAAATAAAGATATATTTCATTTTTAGAAAATGACAATTTTTCCGAGACTATTATTATTTGTATCATTCATTGCAATTTATTTAATTGATCAGGCGGATTCGGGCAAATTGCTGAAGGCGTCCAGGACATTTGATCAAATATTTGGACATGGATGGGACAATATGGAAAAAATTGATCGTGGTCAAATAGACCAAGCTGACCATTTTGTACAAGAAAAATTGCGTCATCAATTTGATGGAATATTTGATGATGCAAATTGGGATGATGCCGAAGATGAAGAGGACGAAATGGCACAAAATGGTGATCAGATTGATGAAGAAATTGGGACAAATATTGGACATGGTGATCAGAATGAGGGAAAAGTGACGAATTATCGAAAAAGAGAAATAATTGAGAAATTTCATGAAATGAGAGAGACGTTTAAGCAAAAAGGGAAACATACGACAAAAGGATGGAGTCAAATTCAACAAAGAATAGCAAAAAGTTTCGGTACCAATCGAACGACAATATTTGCATGGAAAAAGGAATTTGGCATAAACAGCAAAAAGGTTGCCAACGAGAAAATTGAAATTGTCCGTAAATTTGATGAAATGCGACAAAATTATAAGCAAATTGGACGGCACTCAACCAAAGAATGGTGGCAATATGAAAGAAAAATAGCGCATGAATTTGGCATCAGTCGAACAACAATTTATGCATGGAAGAAACAATATGGTGATGCTAAAACGGCGGCGGCTTCAACCCATGAACAATAAACAGTAGTGCTTACTCGAGAGTCTCGGGTCGAGGAATTTTCTTGGTCTCGAAGATTTCATGTTGTAAAAACACTATTGATACAGCCACCTGTTTTTTGTCCGTGTTGATAAATGTTGCGATAAAAATTTCAAAGAAAAAAACATCTTAAAAACGTAGGACACTGGGCATTATTTTAATAAAATGCAGATTATTTTGAATAATTTTTGAAATAATCGCCCATTTTAAGCGCAAATATTTTCATGTTTTTAGCAAATAATGGATAATGGAAATAGAATGGTTGGCTGGATATTCATCAATTTTTGAATGCTTCATTTCCAACCCACTGGATTTAAAAACAGCGGAATTCATTCATACCTTGGAAATATGGTTCAACGGGACCGGCACTTTTCACAAAAACCGGGGACCGTGATCAGGACCCATATTTTTGAAACGGAACTAATCACAAAACTCATTAGGGCAGAAACAACAAAAGCTTTTTTAAATTTTTCTGCTGTTAAACATGTTTATGAATGTTGGTTTTCGATTTTTTTTATTGATTATTTGCTTAGCAATACCCGAAAAAATGTTGAATAAAAATAAATAAAGCCATTTTCTTAGGATTTATTTATGCATAAGCCTAAACCTACGTAAGCCAAAATGCCGTGTTATCATAGTGGTACCAATGGCTTAAATTACGTCAACCCAAATCAAACAATCAAAATGGGTGCCTTTTAAATGAAATAAATAGAAGCCTAGCTTAAGGCCAAATTCATTTTTGTTGAGTTTGTTTATCATACCCAAAAACTTTTTTTTGTAGTGTTCCAATCTAGAGAGGTTCTCAATAAATTAAATGCAAAAAATTTCCCAGACAAACGTAAAATTTATTTGTTTGAAATTTTAATTGTAATTTTCTGCGCTAAAAAATTTCCTAAAAATGCGATCGCACTTTGTGCTGCTGATTATTTTGGTGTTATGCTCGGAACAGTCTATGGCAATGCTCAAAAAGTTTGGGGATAGTCTTACAAAAGGAAAAGCATTCAACAGAAATAATCAATTTGAAAATGTAGGCAACATTGGTGGACTAAAAATGCCATTGCTTTCACAAACCAAGAAATTAGGGATTATTAGCCTTACAAAAGGTCAAACATCCAGATCGGTGTCTGCAATTCGACATGGCCGATCGAATCAAGAGAAAAATGGACCCGACAAAGCATTATTGGCAGTGGATGCCAGAATGGGTGATCAAACTTCCTCTGATCACCAGCCGGGGTTACACAGATTTGATGATGATGACCCAATGAATGATGAAATTCCCGAAACGGAAGTCAAAATTCGTGTGAAATACAATCACATCAATGAGCCCCTACAAGCCTTTGTTGTTGTTGGAAATTATGGTAAATTAAGTAAAATATTATAAAAAATTAAAGTAAATTAAAATTAAGAATATGACATGTGTAGACCTTTTGCGCGACGCAGAAAATCGTAAGTTTAAAAAATTTATTCGAGGTCTGGATTTTTAAAGACCCAAAAAAAGTTTGTCACTCTCTTTTCTGTCACTCTCTTCATTTTTGTCACAAATTTGTCAACCAATCAATAAATCTGCTCCTTCCCAATTATCTCGGCTCTCAAGTCCCCTGATTTTGATTCCATCCTTGAACGGCTTTGGCTTTTGGAGAAATTGGTCCAGAAACTGGTGAACAACAGCCAACATCAGCAGGCCTTCGGCCAACCCTCATCGACCAACAACAAAGCCCCCAAGTGGACTAAACTCCAATCGTTCCGTCAATGGGGTCAACCTCCCCCATTCCACCCTGGGGCAATAACAGGGACTGGGTAGTTTCGGCGCCGCCGTTTCGGCGCTGGACGATTCGGCGCCAGGACGTTTCGGCGCCGCCGTTTCGGCGTTAGTTGATAATTTTTTGAGAACCTTTAGAAGCAGTTTTTTTTCACATTTTTACAAAGAAAAAATTTTAGAACTAGGCTAGGCTTACAAATTAGGGTAATTTTTTTCAAATTTTCAAAACTTCATTCTAGGGGTATTTTGAGGCGTTGAACACGAATATGACATTCCTTTTTGACATATTTGAAACCCCGGATCTAAATTCGAACATTTAGTCGAAATTTTTTTTTACAATCAAAACAGCAGCCAAGCTTTAAGAGCGCATTTCCCGAAATTTTATTACCTGGCGCCGAATCGTCCAGCGCCGAAACGGCGGCGCCGAAACGACCCCGACTCCAATAACAAAATGGTTAACAACGCCATCCTTGATGCTGACCAAGTGAGGGAGAAGGTACCTCGGGCAGTCCTGGAGAAAGTGCCGGAAGACCTGGACATCAGGGTTGCCGCGGGTTACCCGAAACCCGTGACCCGAAACCCGGTCTTTTTGGCGACCCGAAACCCGACCCGAGCTGTTTTCGGTCGACCCGAAACCCGAGCCGATATTTTTGCCAACCCGAAATCCGACCCGAGATTTTTGGTGCGGGTTTTGCTGTTTTGCACTGGTAAGTGTGGCATCGGATCCCCCACAAATGTCGTGTGGCTTTCCTTTGTATATCGTTAAAACAAAAAATAACTTCTTTAATTGAGTCATTAATACCTGGAACCTTTTGCCTAAGGAAATTAGGGAAATAAATGATTCTAAAAAATTCAGAGAAATTGCCGAGGGTTTCATGGCTGAGTACTAAAAAAAATGATTTTCCCTAGGGGTTGCGGTTCTTTAATTTGTTTTTGTATTTTGACATATGATTCATTGCAAAGACTTTTAAATTTATGCACCTGTAAATTTTTACAAATTTTTCTCACTTAATTTTGCATTTTATTGACCACTATTAGAGTTCACAAACACCGTGTTGTTTGCTCAATAAATAAATAAATAAATAAGAATCGCTTCTTCAATACATAAAAAAGCATCCATAAAATTGTTTTTATTCTGTTTAAAATTCGAATGAAATTGACTTTTTTCTAATAAATCCAATAAAAAGCATTCTAAAATAATTGCGATTTTCGAAACTAGGGATGAATGAATACGTTGCCGATTTTAATGCATATTTTTGCACAGCCCAATTGTTAACCTGGACGGCGTTGAATCGCCAACGCGTGAAAAGAATTTGCCCAAATCGTTCAAAGGCCGCGGACTTTTTGTGGCACCGTCAAAAGCGGACAAAGTGTTTTTTGCGATGAGTGAACGCTTTTGGTTCGCCGAATCATTTAATTTCCAACAATCCAACGGCTTAGACTTTGTGGTCAATTTTGTGAACGCATTGTCCGAAGAGGAGTCACGTCCGACAAAAGACGTAAAATGTTTATATTTTAAATAAGTTTTTTAAATTTTCAATGATTTTTTTTTATCAAGATGTGGCCTGATAATTTTCTGGAATTTGATCAAGATATGTTCGACGAATATGCGAACCAATTAAATATAGATGCTTGGGGTTCTCGATTTCCAATGTTAGCACTTGTGCGACGGCCTATCAAACTGCCATCCGCAACAGGTGTAAATTCGATTGAGTTTTTTTTTTTTTGGGTTCAGCGGGACCGGTACAGGGGCGGGAAATCCCCGTTTTTGTGAAAAATCCCGGTTCCACTGAACCCTAGTTTTTTTTAAATAAAAAATCGTAAATTTAGACCTTGATTGTGTGTTGAAGGATCATCGATTGATTTTGAACATCAAAAACTACTTCAAATCAAATACTACAAATGAAAATGGCCTCAATTTTGTGCTACGGCACGTGACTGGCCGTTTTCGTATGCACGTTAAAACTCTTGAAGATTTGAAAAATAAAATTTACATCCAAACAGTGCCAAAAAAAGTGGAAAAAAATGGCGAAAGCCTTAAATTGGTGTTCACCATAAAAGCTTACACCTGTAACATACAGTCAATGGCACTAAAGTTCAACAAAAATAAAGGAGAAATGGAAGGGATGGTACTCAATCGTCCAATGACATTTGTTACCAATGTGCTTCTGATGGATGAAATGGCAATTTTTATATTCACTTTTAAATATTTTTAATAAAACTTGAGACTACTAATTATGTTTTTAAATTTGCTTTTTAAACACATAATTACTAATAATAATTTACATAAAATTTAGGTTACTCAATTTTTAAAGCCAATAACGGAAATCCATGAAGACAACTTTGGCTACAAATTGGATAATCTTGAAGCATTGGAAAATGATACGGTGGATATTGAATTTGGCGAATGGTCTGATCTAGGCTATTAGTAAATTGCATTTTTTTTTGTCATTTTGTCTATTCGTCCCAGAGATGGCATCGAGTTTTTCCGTTTTGAAATTCAAAAAAAAAATGTATTTTTTTATTTTATTTTATTTGACTAATCACATTGGAACTCGAATACATAGCTTATAAAGTCATTGATTATTTTGCTTAGCAAATGCTAGAAAAAATGTGAATAAAGGAAATAAAGCCCCATTTTTTATTATGTATTTTATGCATTAGCCTAACCTACGTAACCCAAAATGCCGCATTATAATTGTGGTGCCAATGGCTTAAACCACGTCAACCCCAAAATCAAACAATCAATTGATGGTTAAAACAGAATAAATAGAAGCCTAGCTTAAGAAGAAATTTTTCATTTCCAAAAATTTATATGTTAGCATTTTAATTTAATAATTTTTTGTAATGTTCCAATCTAAAGGAGTTTTCAAAAAATTAAATGAAAAAAGCCCAGAATCAATCATAAGAAATTAGGGATTATTAGCCTTACAAAAGGTCAAACATCCAGACCAATGTCTGCAATTCGACATGCTGTCGTTAGCTCCAATCAAGGAGAAAATGGACCCGACGATGATTTACAAATGCCATTATTGGCAATGAATGCCAAAATGGATGATCAAACTTCCTCTGATCACCAGCCGGGGTTAAACCGGTTTAATGATGATGCTCAAATGATGGCAACACAAAATGTTGAAATTCCTGAAGTTGAAGTCAAAATTCGTGTGAAATACAATCGCATCGATGAGCCTCTACAAGCCTTTGTTGTTGTTGGAAATTATGGTAAATTAAGTAAAACATTGTTAGATTTTTTGTCTGTCATATTTCCTCTAATTGAAGACTTCATCCAATTGAAGCCTAGTTTTTCTGATAAAAACCTTTCCTCTAATAAAGACCCCCTTGGCGAAGTATACTTTTTAAAACTAGAAAAATTCTTAAAAGCTAGCAAAAAAACTTAGTGAAAAAAACGGATTGATTAGATGTATTTTTGTATCGGGCACACTAATATAAAATCAATGAAGCAAATAAAAAAAGTAAGTACTTAAATAAAAAATTTAAATTTCTTTTGGTTGTATTCAGGAAAATTTACTTACTGAGAAATTTAAGGAAAAAAACCAATTTTTTTTGATTAAAAGGACTCAAACTTCACTATAATCCCCTACCTTCCAATTGAAGTCTCCCTACAATTAAAACGTTCCCTATACATAGTTGGCCAGAAATAAAATTCCCAGGCTTCTATTACAGGAAATACGGTGGTTAAATTTAAGAATATGATTTTGACCTATGGGCGCGACGCAGAAAATTGTAAGATTTTTTTTTATATTATTAGAATTCTTGATTTTAATGACAGGGAAGAATAGAAAAACCAACAAATCCACATCCTGAACCCCTCAATCTTGTCAACATTGAATTAATACTTTACGTGACAAATATCTTATCGATTCGAACTGGGTCTAGCCCCAAATTCCCAGACATTTTAGGGCATCACCCGATCCCCGACCTGCCCATCATCCCCGACCAAAAAAAGACATTGTTAGAATGGAGATCTGAATATGTATAAAGTTGCATGCGTAATTTTGCATTCTCCTTGCTTATTTGAGGGATTATTGCATATTACAATAATATTTTTTGGTACATGTTAAATGGCATATTTGCCCGATTTAAATGCATATTTTTGCTCAGCCCAAGTGTCGAACTGGACGGGGTTGAATCGCCTACACTTGAAAAGAATTTGGCCAAATCGTTCAAAGGCCGCGGACTTTTTGTGGAGACGTCAAAAGCGGACAAAGTGTTTTTTGCGATGAGTGAACGCTTTTGGTTTCACGAATCATTTAATTTCCTGCAAGCTAACGGTTTGGACTTTGTGGTCAATTTTGTAAACGCACTGTTCGATGATGATGAGTCACGTCCGACAAAAGATGTAAGTGTTGGACCCGATTTTTAAAAAATCAATCTAATTTTAACTGAACATTGGTGAATTTCGGCCCACATTGCCAAATATGGGGTAATTTTGAACGGATAGATAAACATTGAAACCCGAAAATTCGCAGACTTGTTCAAATGCCGACCCAGAATACCTATGTCACTTTGTTAGTTTCGGATTTAAATGTTTTAAACCTGAAGTTTTGCAAAGTTTGTCGAAATTCATCGATGTTCGATTAAAATCTGGTGATTTTTAAAATCGTGTGCAACATAAAAAAATTCTTCCTTTTTAATTTTATTTTTCAATCCTATTATTAAGATGTGGCCGGATAATTTCGATGAATTGGATAAAGCATTTTTCGAAGATTATTCACACCACGGGCAGGGTTTTCGATCTCCAATGTCAGCACTTGAACGACCGCCTATTGTACAGGGTGCGCCAAAAGTTCGTGGACACTTAATTTTAGCAATAACTTTTTTTTCAACCAATATATCAAAATGAAACCAAAACAAAATGATAGCTAACATAATTAACTACAGTAATCATTAATAGTTTTTAGATTACCCGCCCTTCCATTTGATATCGAGTCGAAAATGCACGGGAAAAATTTCGGCAACGGCTCGCACCTCCCGGATTGGCATTTTGTTCATTACTGGGCCAAAACTTTTCTTTAGACCTTCAAGTTTCTAAGATCTTTGCACCGTAATTTTTTAATTGTCTGGTGGACAGTGCTTTTTGGGACTCAAGGAGGGTCAAAATTTTCCGGACGCTTTTTTCTTTTGAAAACAT
>JAKKIK010001013.1:0-20258 GCA_024500135.1 Heterodera carotae | reverse complement strand
TGCCGTCTCAATTCTTTTCTCTAATTATTCGCCATTTTTCCGTCCCATAAAAGAAAAAGAAAGGAATAAATACATAAAGGGGAGGAAGGAATGCATCTTCTCCACTCCATTTCCGTTCTTTCATTCATTGCATTCCATCAGCAAGGCAGTCGGACGGCACTTTTCGCCATTTCATTTGTCACAAAAATATTTTAATTATTAAATATATTTATTAAAGATAATATGCGAAGATGTAAATGCCAATTCATATATGCCATTGAGCTTTTCATTAGCAAATATTACATAATGGCGATAGTGAAAAAAGGAAAAAGGGAAGGATGAAATTACGTGGCACATTTATTACAAATAATATTTGTGTACATTATCCCCCGGGGGGAGTGACGCGGAAACGAACGAATTCCGCGTTTTATTCGTCGGATACATTAAAGTGGTATGTATTTTTTGAAATGTCAGCCGTCTCATTATAAAATTAATGAATGGAAGAAGCATTGATATGGAAAAAAAGGAAAAATGAGGGAATTTTGACTAGAAAGAATTCTAATCTTCACTGAAGCGATCCTTTTTTGCATGAATAGTCAGTTCCAATTCTTGGGCCAGAGATTATTGCCCCCCTCCGGCCTTTTCCCGCCCTCTCTCGCATCTCTCTTACCTCCCCCCCTCTCCCCCCTCACTTTTGTTGCTCCCGCGTTCTCTCACCCTCCCTCCTGCCACTCTCTCCACACTCTCTGCACCTTTCCCCACTCTGCCAAAATGCTTTCACGCTTTGTATTGGGTGATTCTATTTTGAGACTTTTTAAGTGAAAGATGTTTGCGCAAAAAAAGAGACTATTGAAAAGAGCGGAAAGTGCCACTGGCGCGGCCTCTCGCCCCACCAGCCGCCGCCCCTCTCTCCCTCAAGAATTGGGCCCATGGCAGATTTCCTCCTTCTTTTGAGTCCCCTCCCCTCCCTCAAGAATTGGGTCCATGGCAGATTTCCTCCCTCTTTTTGCCCCCTCCTCCCTCAAGAATTGGGCCATGGCAGATTCCCTCCCTCTTTTTGCCCCCTCCTCCCTCAAGAATTGGGCCATGGCAGATTTCCTCCCTCTTTTTGCCCCCTCCTCCCTCAAGAATTGGGCCATGGCAGATTCCCTCCCTCTTTTTGCCCCCTCCCTCTCTCAAGAATTGGGCCATGGCAGATTTCCTCCTTCTTTTGAGTCCCCTCCCCTCCCTCAAGAATTGGGCCCATGGCAGATTTTCTCCCTCTTTTTGCCCCCTCCCTCTCTCAAGAATTGGGCCCATGGCAGATTTTCTCCCTCTTTTTGCCCCCTCCCTCTCTCAAGAATTGGGCCCATGGCAGATTTCCTCCCTCTTTTTGCCCCCTCCTCCCTCAAGAATTGGGCCCATGGCAGATTCCCTCCCTCTTTTGGGTCGCCTCCCGCCCATTCTTTTGTCCCCTCTTTTGTGCCCACATTCTCCCAGCGGCGGAGGAATCTTTGCCCGAATAATGCGCCCATTTTGTTCAATCCATCGCCAACAAAAAACGATGCACTTTAACCTTTCAAATAACTCTCTTAAATTGTATAAAAAAGAGGAGGCAATTCGTTGACATTGTCTCATTTTGTGTTCCCTTTTCCGCGTCACAATGCCCGCGGGCGACGGGGCCATTATTCGTCGGCCGTTGCCTCCGTGGCCATCCTTTGGTCCCTTTCCGTCCGTCCGTCCGTCTCTTCCACTCAACTTCCGATTTATACGTATGCCTTTAGAGCTGTCCTTTGCTTACCATCAGCAATTATTGGGGGACTCCCCCGCCCCTTCCCCGTCCCGTATTCTCCCCGTCCTTCCCCCCCCCCTCCCCGTCCCCCTCTCTCCGGTCTCCAGTCCCCTCCCCGCCCCTCCCCCTTAGCCTTGCGACCCTTCCGTTTGCCTTTTCGCCGTTTCCACAAATCCATGGACAAAATCCCCGCAGGGCATCCGCCACAGAATTTGCTTCATCTCTGCGCTTCCTTTTTTTCTTTCTCTTCCTTGTCTTGTTGTTTGCCCTTTGTTCCTGTTCCTCTAATTCCCAGTCTCGTTGTCCCTCCATCCTGTCTCTATTTTTTTCTCTTATTCATTTCCTCCCGTTGCACATTATCCCTCCACCCGCGCTATGCCCCCCTCAATCCCCGCCCTCCGCTCATTTGTACCCCTTCTCATCCCCCTCTCCTCTCCCCTCATTAATACCCCTCCCCCCCCCCCCTCCTCTCCCCTCATTTGTACCCCTTCTCCTCCCCCTCTCCTCTCCCCTCATTAATACCCCTCCCTCTCCTCCCCCTCTCCTCTCCCCTCATTAATACCCCTCCCCCCCTCCTCTCCCCTCATTAATACCCCCCCGCCCTCCCCTCATTAATACCCCTTCTCCTCCCCCTCTCCTCTCCTCTCATTTATACCCCATCGGCTCCTTTCTCTTAATGCCAACTCCTCTTATCGCTGGACAATTCCTTTCTTATCCCAGCAGTGCACTTTTATTCCCATTAGCTTTGCGTCTACGTTTCTCAATTTCCCTTTTCGGCATAGATAATTATTTCAGTGCCATCTTTAACTTTGTCAATTTGAGCCTAATGACAAAGGACAAATTACTCTCTTTCCATGGTAATCCCTCCTCTCTTCCCCATCTCTTCTAATATCTCATTGCATCAAATTTGCATTATCCCGCTGGCCTAGACAAATCCTCATGCGCCGCTTACCTCTCTCTCTCTCTTTTCGTTCGACGGTCCAAAACCCCGGCCCTCCTCCCCCTTTTCGTGTCCAAATCCAATTCCCCAAAAGTGAATGTTCCCCCAGCCAATGTCTCCGCCAATATCGAATTTCCCCCTCATCCCCCTCTCCCCTTTCCTCCTCCCTGTGCCGGCTTACTCTTTTCCGTAACAATTTGTCCAAATTCACTGGACAAAAAACTTTTAGCTAATTATTTATCGAGTAACCAAATTTCAGTTAAAATAACAAATATATTGTCTGATCATTCATTTCAAAATGGCCTCATATTCTGACGAACTGATGAAGGTTCTTTTACTTTTTAAAAATGGTTTTGTTTTTTTTAAACTATTCTTTTGCATTTTTAGGTTCCTCTTTGGGCTTGGTGGACCTTTGGCATTTCGTTGGGATTGGTAAGTGTTTTTTGTTGTTTTTTGGTGTAAATTGCCCCAGGTTAATTTGCCATTGCTTCTTCACAGGTGGTTATCTTCCTTTTGCTCGATTGGCTTCTCATTCGACGAAATGCGCTTTCATCTTCCTCCGTTTGTTTTTCCTTTCGACGACATCCTTCAGGCAAAAACGGCTATAAGTCGGCCTCCCATTGTTCTGCTGGTGCTGGAATAAGTGGTCAGGATTATTTTGGCATTGGAGGAACGGGCGGAGGCACAGGCGGCGCCGGAGGCGCCGCGCCATTTGGACACCATAAACGGTCGACAAATCTGATCCTGTCAGTGTAACAGACGACGCACAAATAAATCATCCACTTATCTGATCGGATTAACGGGTGGCACGGGAAAAGTCAGTCAACTCGCTCAAAAGCAGCGATTGGCATTTGCCCCGTGGGCTTTGTTCGTTTTTGGGTCATTTGACGAAACAAACAAAAACAAAGCAATTAAATTGTTACGTTTATTTATGTATTTGATTTATTGTCACATAAAGTGTGGTTATCAATTATCATTATCCGTTTTGTTGTATTGCCAATGTTTTTTTGCTCTTTGCGCGCCATTAAACAAAATTTGGCGCGCCGCTCTCCCGCCGCACTTTGAGCATTTGCTGGCGAAGAATGTGCGAGTGGAGGACGCGAAACAACGCGTTCAGCTGCGATTCCTTCGACCAATTCACTCAATTCGCCCGGGGGAATGTCCCAACCGAAAAATGCCCTCCGCTCTCACCTCAATATCTGCTTCTTCTTCTTCTTCGTCGTCGGAAGCGGTGGAATAAGCGGCGGAGGAGGGAAGGACAGCGCCGCGGGGGGAAGAAGCCGCGCGAGTGGAGCAACAACTGCTGGACGAGGGAAGAGCACCCGCAGAACTGCTGCTGATCAGTGATCAATGGGAAAAAGGAGCGATCATTGGGAGGATAAAGGCAAAATGAAAGGGTATTTTTCACGCACCGATCAGCTTCAACGCATGCAATTTTGTCCCCATTTTTCCTCTCCCCTCTCTCCTCGTCTCTCTCTTCCCGCGAGTGTATTATCATTTCCTTTCGATCAGTTTCCGTCTCCAATTTTTTCTCCTCCGTCTTTCCCTCTTTCCTACTCTCGCTGTTATTCGCACTATTTTGTTTCGTCTTCTCTTCCCGTGGGTGTTTGCTGCAGCTGCGGTCACTCTCTGACTTCCTCCTCTCCCTCGTCTCATCCATTCTCTTCCATTGCTCTTTTTCTGTGCCGTCTGCTCTCTCTCTTTCGCTCTCTTTCTCTCGTCCGATGCTCACTGACTCGCCGCTTCCATATCCCTTCGTTTTGATCAAATTTCCAAGAGCCTTTCTGTAGAAGTTAGCTTGTTTTCTGATCAGGTTGGGATATGGTCAAATGGAGATTATTATCCCAGCAACTGCTGCTGTAGTGTGACTTTACTTGGAAGTAATTGCGGATTGTCGGAATTGGCGAACCAACGCATCGTTTCCGCCGAGTTCGGCGATAAGCCGTTCAGATTCTGATCAATTAAAAATGCCATTTTCAGATTCTGATCAATTAAAAATGCCATTAAGTTCGCAATGAATGCCATCCCCAAAGACTCACCCATTCGTCGCGTTTCAAATTCGCCAATTACGTTGCGCAAATGCATGTTCTCCTCCACCAATTTGTTGATGATTGCCGTGTACTGTTCTTTCTCTCGCAAGAACTGTATTCAAAAAAAGTTGTTTGACCGACAGTTTTGACTGTTTGGACGGACCTCTGACTCCGGCACAGACTGTGCCAGGTGAGCGCGAAGTCGTTGGCACTCAGTCTCGAGTTTGTCCACCATTTTGCGCGTGTCCGCCGCTTGTGCCACGCCTTTGTCGGACATCAGTTTTCTGAATGGTTCAGTTGGCTTAATGCCGTCGCCATGCCATGCCATTGCTCACTCATTCTCCGCACTCTTTTCGTGTAGCATCCGTTCATACAGCAAAACTTTGCGGCGCAAAGATGCCATTTCAAGCCGTGCCTTTGCTCTGTTCCCTTCGGCACTTTTGTCTGATTGGGCCTTCAAAAGGCGTTCGATCTCCGCCTCTCTCCGACGACATTCGCTCTCCGCAATTCGAAGTCGAGTCCGAAAATGGGAATTCTCGCGCAGGGCCAATTGATGTGCCTGACGAATTCTTAAATGGATAAAAAAACCGAATTGCCTAAATTACCTTTTTGGCACTTAACAATTCCTCGCGAAAGTCGTCGCTTCTCATTCAGACCGTAAGGACAGCAAAAAAAGAAACGGAGAAATGGGACGACAGAAGGGAAAATGCCATAATAAGCAAAACCCAAGGGACAAATTATATGTCCCATTTAATGCCAAAAACGGAAGGAATAAAGCATTTGTGATCATCCGGGCATTTGTGAAAGAATAAGCAGCAGCACATAATATTAGGCAATGGAATGAGTGAGCACAAACAGCCAAATGGCCGCTGCTCTCTTTCAGCAAAAAGAGTTGCCATGACAATAAATGGCGCAACATTAAATAATTTGGAGATGCTTTGAAATATTTGTTGAAGGGGTTTTGAGTGATGAATGATATTATAATAAAAGAACCCCCCCCCCCTTATTTGGCATTGTTATAATGGCAATTGGTTGGAACCTTCCCCAATACATAAGTGACTGCCATCATTAACCTCTTTGAGGATAGGAAATCCAAAAAACCAAACATCGATGGCATTGTCCAACAAATGCCCTTTAAATTCTTCAAAATTTAGCTGCTGATGCCAAATTGTCCGATTTTGTTGTAATGCCCGTCCTTGCAGAAGAAAAGTGTCACCAAAAAACGACCAAACAATCGCTGCACGAAGTGAGCAAATTATTTTCTCCCCCAAAACATAATTTTTGTCCAGTAATTGTCACATATTGTGGTTGATTTCGATACTGTCCCTGCTTTATTTATGTAGGAGTTTGTTAATTCAAACAAATTGAAAAGTTTTGAAACGAAAAGCCTGAAGGATATTTTCCGTTGATTTTCGATCTTAAATTGTGTTTTCTGCTTCCGTTTGTGAACCAAGGCAACCTTTAGAACTAAGGCAAGCTTTTTAGTTTCAATTTCACACGTTGTGTACTACTATAAATCCGATTTTTTCCCTATTATGAATTTGTGTTAAATATTACTTCAAATTGAATTTGAATTTAACCATTTTTTTGTTAATTTTGGCTCATTTCATTTCTCACTTTAGAGGCATAAGGTTAAGAAGCTTTTTCTTCAGCCTCAACGCAAAATGCCGCCCACAACGAAAGAAGACACTGGGGTTTTCTTTTTGGAATTGGATGCTCTTTTGGTTAACATTTTCTTCATTTAGGAATCCGAATATGGTTTTGTGTACGGAGTTTCAGGCCCCGGTGCGTTTATTTTTGTTTTTCGCAATTTAATCACTCGTATTTTTTGGTTTCAGTTGTCACTGCTGAGAAAATGTCTGGCGCTGCCATGTACGAATTGGTCAGAGTGGGCCATTCCGAGTTGGTGGGCGAAATCATCCGATTAGAGGGCGACTATGCCACCATCCAAGTCTACGAGGAGACTTGTAAGCCCTTTCCTTTTTGGCTGGTACACCAAGTTCGAGCGGTTCGTTTTGCGTTAAGCGTCCGTCACCATTGGGGACCCCGTGCTGAGGACGGGCCAGCCGTTGTCCGTTGAGCTTGGCCCGGGCATTATGGGCTCAATTTTTGACGGCATCCAACGGCCACTGCAGGACATTGCGCAGCTGACCAAATCCATTTACATTCCAAAGGGTGCCGCCGTTTTGATGGAATCCCAAATTTATTTGAAATATTTTAACCGGCTTAGGAGTGAATGTGAAGGCGTTGAACCGCAACAAAAGTTGGGAATTTATGCCGCGAAAGGATTTACGTGTCGGCGACCACGTGACTGGCGGCGACATCATCGGAGCGGTGAACGAAAGTGCGCTGGTCAAACACAAAATTATGGTGGAGCCGAAGGCGTGCGGAACAGTGAAATTTATCGCTCCGATGGGCGAATACACCGTCGAAGTTAGTGGACGAACGAACAATGGCCAAATTCATTAACTCTCCTTAATTCCCGCGTAGGACACCATTTTGGAGGTCGAATTCGCTGGCCACACTCAAAAGCACACGATGATGCAAATTTGGCCCGTCCGGAATCCTCGCCCATGCGCCGAAAAATTGGCCGCCAATTTCCCTCTTCTCTGTGGACAGCGCGTGATGGATGCCTTGTTCCCGTGTGTTCAGGGAGGGACGACGGCCATTCCGGGTAAAAACTAAAGGCAAAAAAACGCCATTAACTGAAGATTTTCCTAGCAGTTTAGCCGAAGAAAATTGAAATACAAAATGGTTTTATTTGTTAACAATAAGAACTTGTCTCAAAATTTTTTATTTTGTGTTTATTGGAGAAACATTAAAATTGCTCAGATAATTTTTTATTTCATTCCTTTTCGAAGAGGGAGCCGGAATCTGAAGCAGGGACATATCCAAGGATTGGTTCTGGAGGGAATACTTTGGTTCTGGAGGGGTACCTGGCTAGCAAAAATCTTTTTTAGGGGGTGATTTTTTGTTTTTGTTGTAATAAGCTACTTGTCAGGTGCCTTCGGATGTGGAAAAACCGTTATTTCGCAGTCGCTGTCGAAATTTTCCAATTCCGACGCCATTATTTACGTCGGCTGTGGCGAACGTGGCAACGAAATGTCGGAAGTATTGCGCGACTTTCCCGAATTGACAATGGAAGTGGACGGAGTGACTACGTCCATCATGGAACGGACGGCACTGGTGGCCAACACTTCGAATATGCCCGTGGCAGCCCGCGAAGCGTCCATTTACACGGGTAAGCCCAAACTATTTTTGGCGTAATGACGAGGGCCAATTCCCCCTTCTCTTCTCGGCACCCCCACCGTTTTTTAAAATTTTAATATCTAACTAAAATTCCTAATAGGAATTACGCTCGCCGAATATTTCCGGGACATGGGTCTGAACGTGGCCATGATGGCCGACTCAACCTCTCGATGGGCTGAGGCACTGCGCGAGATTTCGGGTCGTCTCGGCGAAATGCCGGCAGATTCGGGATATCCCGCCTACTTGGCCGCTCGACTCGCTTCCTTCTACGAAAGGGCGGGAAAAGTGAAATGTTTCGGGTCGCCAGAACGCGAGGGATCCGTTACAATTGTCGGGGCGTAAGTGAAACAAAATTCTGACAATTTGTCTGTTTTGACGGCAATTCCTTTTGCGCAGAGTGTCACCGCCTGGCGGAGACTTTGCCGACCCCGTCACTTCCGCAACCCTCGGCATTGTCCAAGTGTTTTGGGGACTCGACAAGAAATTGGCTCAACGCAAGCACTTTCCATCCATTAATTGGCTCATTTCGTACAGGTGGGCAAAAAAAAGAGTAAATGGAAAAGAAATTCTCAATAGAAAAAAAAACAAACGGAATGAATGAGTACAAAAGAAGTATATGAGATCATTGAACACAAAAAATAACAAATTACAATTTTGGTCTGTCTGTTTGTATCTCTCGCGTCATTGGCGCCTTTGTCCGTTTTTGCGTTGTCTCTCTCAAAAGTTGCTAAACTGTTGCACTGGCTGTTCGTCAATGTACGCGAGTTGCGCGTGTCGCGTCGCCTCCGGCAATGTGTAATTCGCCTCGGGCGGCTGTCTTTCCGCGCGCCTTTCTCCACGTCGGGCAGCCGCCCTTCCCTTTATACAGCCGACCATCGTTGACAGACAAACGCACTTAAATAAAAATTACTCAATTGCTTTTCAAACCCTCCCGCCGGGGTCAAAAAGCCTTTCAATTTGCCATTGCTCACCGATTCGTCGCCACCACTCATATAATCGATGTAGCGGTACCAAATGACCGTGAAACAAGTGGCCAAAATGTTGAACATAAAGCAGAGGATGAAGCCTCCCTCAACGGCACTGATTGTCACCAACATTTTCCAATGGTATTCCGTCTGAAATAGCGGTCCCATTTATTTTTCATCATCGACAACAAAAAGCATAAAGCTTCATTCCTCCACCTGATAGAAAATTAACAAAGCGCCCGCAATTGAATTGACGACGAGCAGAATGGTGACAACGGCAAGCAGAAAAGTGTTCACATAAACCAAGTCGAGCACTTCGAGTTTCAGCGATATGAGCAGTCCAACCAGCGAGAGCAGCCACAGCAATGAGGCGCCGCCGTACAAAAAGCACAGCGAACGCAGCATGGACAGCAAGTCGAATTCGGCACGGCCAATGCGCAGTCGAATTGGCGCAATTTGTTCAAAGGGCAAGTTGAAAATGGTCAAATTGGCACTTTCGCGCTCAATCGCTCTGCTGGTCAAATTGGCACTTTCGCGCTCAGTCGCAGTGCCGGCCGTTGTGTTAGCATCCGCTTCCGTTGCTGCAGCCGATTCCTCCTCCAAAATGTCGTTTCCGATAATCTCCAACTCTTCTATGCTGAATGTCTTAAAAAGTCGGGGCTTTCTCTTTTCTCTCCTTTCCTTTACCTGATTTTCTCCTCTTTCTAAAATATCTTCCGCCATCGCTCTTCCCGTTTCATTGTTCGTCGTTAATGAATTTTCTGACTCATTCGAAAGCATTTTATGTTGCAGCATTTCCACATTTTCATCTGTCGTCTCCCAATTGTCCGTTTCATTTCCAAATACGGCTAATGCCTGCGCTTGTTGCATTGATGGAACGGTTGTGGGCACCGTTACTTTTTCGGGATTGGCCGAACCAAACGAAAGGACGGCGTTGTCGGCAATTCCGTAGACAAAGTATTTGTATCCGCCGACGTGCACAAACAGGAGTCCAACGAGCAGACAACTCAGTACGGCGGTGCCCGTCTGAATGGCGAAACTGACCATCCCACTGAGACGCGCCGGCACTCCGCAAATGCCGTCCACGCCGCGATGGGAGTAGACGTGGTCATGCTCCCTGTTGCCGTTGCTGGTCTCCATTCTGTTCGGAAAATTGCTGACCATCTGTGCCTGTTGGTGCCGTTGGAATTGCTCTTCCCACTCAGTGAAATGGGAATCGTTCACAATTGTTGATGAACCGTCGAAGTTTCCGATAGGGACTGAATAATCAAATGAATTTGTTGTCCGTCCAATTTGGCGATGTGTCGCCGGGTGTTCGTTTTGATTGTTTTGCGCTTCTTCCGCAGCTGTTGCGTATAAAGGCGGCGGAGTTGTCGAAATGTTTGGGTTCGAACTCTGTTCGATAAGACTCCACTTTCCCTTCAACTCTTCGAATAACTCATCAATTTCCTCCTGTCCGAGAGTTGAAGCTGACGAATATTTGTGATGGCGTCGACTTTTTGGAGTTGGGGACTTCGAAAGTGCGGTCAATGAATTGTTGGCACTTTTTTCTTCAGTCGCCTCCTTTTCAACCGATGAGTTTCCTTTTTCGTTGTTCTCTTCGACGGAATTCTCTTGGGAATTTGTAATTTTGACGCTTTTTTTACAATAATGAATTTTTAGTGGGTTTCGGCATTTTGTTCGTTCGATGAAATGTGAAGGGAATGAATGGGCGAGGGAAGGGGGACGGGTACGCTTAATGTGGTGGCATAATTTCTTCACTGTTAGCAATGAATTTGTTCCGCGCTCAATTCTCACTTATTGTGCGCTCTTTGCTTTGTCTGTCCGTCTTCGCTGAATTCAAACGTTTCCTCCCACAATTATTCGCTGATGAAGTGCCAGGGCGGCTGCGTACTCATTAATAGATACGTCAGTGTGCCATTGAAATTGGCAAAAAGGGGCCTATCGATGGGATGCAACGGACGGATTGCCCCCCGCCCGTCCAAACTTTGCCGGTTTCCATGGACAACCGAGCTGGCTGCTGCTGGACACACAATGCATAGCGACGCCCAACCAATTGCTGGCTGTTGTTGTTGTCCCCCCCCCCCCACCGTCGGATTGGCGGTACTAACGCCGATTTTCAGGGATGTATGTATTTTAGAAAAAAAAAAGTGTGGTTGAAAAGGCATTTAAATCAGAACTACAGATTTTTGTAGAAAAAAATTGGATCTCAAACAAGGGATTCTTAATATTTATATGGAAAGGCTCCTGCGGTGACGATAATCGTCGCTGGGAGGAATAGAATTTTTAGCGCTTTATTACGAATTTGCATTAAAATTCTCTTAAAAATGGGTGTACTCGTGTCCCCCCCCCTCCCAGGCACGTATCCAGATTGTGGGTGGGGGCAAGGAATATGTATCCCCCCATACCAAAAATTTCTTCACAAAAACCAACCCTGAGAGGATTTTTGAGATTTCCCCAGCCGTATCCCCCCCCCTTCCCAAGATCCACTGCCTGATTAAATTTCTCTTCCTCTAATTGGCGCGGCTCCTTATTTTTCCCATTGACTTTTTATTAATTGCCTCGAATTTAGCAAATATATGCGAGCATTGGACGATTACTATGAGAAGAATTACGCCGAATTTGTTCCATTGAGAACAAAATGCAAGGAAATTCTGCAGGTGATTTGTTTTTCGTTTTACTGAGATGGCATTTTTGAATCTGTTTGAAGGAAGAGGAGGATTTGTCGGAAATTGTTCAATTGGTGGGCAAAGCGTCGCTTGCCGAGGCGGACAAAATCACTTTGGAGGTGGCCAAGCTGATCAAGGACGATTTCCTGCAGCAGAACGGCTATTCCACCTACGATCGCTTTTGTCCGTTCTTCAAAACCGTCGGAATGCTCAAAAATTTGTATGGCGCACAAAAATATTAAAAGCGAATTAAAATATCTGAAAGCATTGTTTTAAGGATTTCTTTTTACGACTTGGCACGGCACGCGGTGGAAACGACGGCACAATCGGATAACAAAATCACATGGAATCAGATCAGAGATCATCTCGGAGACCTCATTCACGAGCTTTCTTCAATGAAATTTGAGGTGTAATCAGCGAGCGGGGAATATGCTGATCAATAGACTCAAATTGATCACTAAAAAGTTTCTGTTTTCCAATTCGATAGGACCCAGCCGAAAAAACGGAGGAACAAATCAAAAAGGACTACGAAGAGCTGAACGAGCGAATGCAGAACAAATTCCGAGCTATGGAAGATGAATAAACACATTGAGAAACTGTGATGATCGGTGATACAAAAATATACAATAACATTTTCCAATTTTTTCACATATTTTGTTCTTAATATGTTAGTGATGGAAGCATTAAAAACAATGACTGACAAATTGAAAAAGCATTCGAATTTTGGGGGGTTCAAAGTGACTGAACGATCAACAGCAATCATTGCCTGTCGCTAGCCTCCAAATTCAAAAAACGCCTCAGTGAGCTGTAATTGTGGTAGGCGCCGCAAAGTTTCCATCGGCACTGGTGGGCACTGCGGCGATTCGCTGAAAATGGCGAATGACTTGAGAATTTGGGCGCAGAATGGCTTTTATGGTGTGAGACAGAGCCACTCGAGACCGAAAAAAACCGAGACTCTTGAGCTAGGGCCGACCCATGGGGGTACACGGGGTACGTACCAGGGATGTGCCGAGCCAGACCTTTTGTGATTGCGATTTTTTTACCAAAATGCGTCTATTTTTCAATTAATTGCGCTTATCCAATTATGCGGTTTGCGATACCTTCCTCTGGTAAGCAAACTTAATTTTCAAATAAGCCACAAATATAATTTGAAATTAATTAGAAAATGGGTCGAAGCGGCGGTGTTTAATAATTGCAGCACCAAATCCTGCTGGATACGTATCCCTGTCTCGAGTAGCTCCATTTGAAGTTTACCGTAGGCCGAGGGGAATGACCGTCGTTCAACGGCATAAAGTTGGAGGGCGGAGATTGGATTTTGGGACGATGATTTGAATGGAGAGATGGGAAAGGGCGGAGCGGATTTGGCCACGAAAGAGACGGAGTTGAACTGATCGAACGGCTGGAAATAAAATTTGAATAGGGAAATGAATCGCGAGGAGTGATTTCAAGTTAATATAGGGACCGCAAGGAGAGAAAGACCGGGGCCCAAAGGGCTGATGACCGCCGAATGTGTGCCCATTAATCAAGGATGGTTCCGTTTTTAGGGATCCGGAACGCCTCAGGCAAATTAATGTAAAACTATTTAGCCTCGAGGCATCTTCAATTTGTCTGAAGCGTTCCGGGTATCTGAAATCCGGATTAATCCCCGATTGCACTAAAAGAAAAGAGAAACCGAAGAAGTATTTGAGTAAAAACCAAATAAATGGACAAATAAAAAAATAATGGCCAAAAAGCTAAACCGAGGCAATATTATGCCATTTGGGCATTGAGACAATTGCTTTTTGCATGCCCTTCTTATGTTTTGCAGGTTGATTAGCTGACTTGGTCAAGAGAACTGCACAGAATTAATACAGTAAATATAAACCAAAGTTATTGAAATTAAAAATGCACATAAATTTGAATAAAAAGACAATAAATAAATATTTGATTAATTCAACTCACAGCAGCTGAATCGGATGATGGCAGCAGAGACAAACAGAGGAAAAGCATTGCCATCAAAGTTGGGACGACGACCACCGGCGGCGGAGGGAGCTGAGAAAGGGCAAACATCGGAAGCACAAAGTGGCAAAGGACAAAACGGAGGTGGAATCGAAATGCAAACGGTGGAAAAGCGCCGGGTGGGCACCGAGGAGAGTTGAGGGAGGAAGGACGAATGAATGGACAATTTGATTGGATTGGCCCAATTACTAAATAGCAGAGGAACGAACGGGCAAAGAGTGCGCATGGGCGAGGGGAAGGGGGAGGGGGGACGGGAGGGGGCATGGGGACCGCCTCGAGGGGGGAGGGGAAGGTGGGGGGGGGGAAGTGGGACCGCCTTGAGGGGGGTGACGGAGTGCCAATGCGAAATATGCTTCAGGGAATAAATATTTGCTTTCGCTCATTCATTAAATTTGGCTTTGAAGCGATAATCAAATCACTTTTTCAATGATTCTGATTCTGAGAATAGTGAGGACAGCAGCAGCTGCCTTTTTTTTACTTTTTGCTTTAATTTTTCATTAAATTTGTGCAAATTAAATGAATGCAACAGAACAAAGACTTTATGAAATGGAAAATGAAATGAATGAAAGGGACAAAATGTTGAAAAACTGTGCCGAGGCTTTTGACCAATTTAATTAAGCCTTAGGACTGAGTTGGCGTCATCCAATTTGGCTTTTCCATCCTTTGATCATTTCTGCGCGGATTTCCCCGTCTTTTGCGCGTGGGCCTGGCCGCGGATGAGCGGAAGTCGATTGGAACAAATGATAAATGCTTTCCAACTGATCGGCCACCCAATAAGGTCTGATCAGTCTCTTTTGCACTGCTGTACTGCCATTTGCCACCATCGCACCGTTGGATTTGCCCAATTTCGGACACACTGAAAATTTTTTAACAACGATTGGAAATTTATTTTCCAATTTTTTATTTCGCCGTATTTGCAGCTTATGTTAATGCCGATTTCTTTCCCTCTTTTGGTCTCTCTCTTCCTCTTTTTCCTCCTCATTCTTTCTTCCACTCTCCCATTCCCACCTAACACTATTATGCTATTATCTGTTTCTTTGTTTTGGCATTTCCAATGATTCGCCACTATTGCGTGTTCCACCCTCCGGTGCTCATCCACAAGCTCCTTCCTTTTTGTTGGTCCTCACTAATTGATAGGAAGGTCTCTCTGACCTCGGCGGGATTTTGGCCGAAAGTTTTTCCCCCTCCCCGGTCCCTCCCCCCTCCGCGGCTCCCCTCTCCCCTCCCCGGTCCCTCCCCCCTCCTCGGCTTCCCTCCCCCCTCCGCGGCTCCCCTCTCCCCTCCCCGGTCCCTCCCCCCTCCTCGGCTTCCCTCCCCCCTCCCGCCCCCAAATGCACATTCATTGCTTTTCATCCATTCGCCTCGGTTCCATTCCATTCTATTCACCACCATTCTTCAGAAAAGGCCCCCAGGGTCTCTTCTTCACGTCCCTTCCCCTCGGGCCAATTGCCAAATTCGAAAATTGTGCCCTTCCAATAGTTTCTTCCCTTTTTGGGCCATTCCTTCTCCTCCATCCCCCATTATTGTTTTTGGAATTGGAGAACGTAAAATTAGATAGTTGTCCCCCCCCCCCCTAATTTGAGTTTGTTTTCTCTTCCACACACTTTCCTTTTAAAATCGCCCATTGGCACTTTTTATGTCCCCTTTTATACGCATCCGCCGCCTCTTCCCATTCTCGCGCAATTCGACTCAAATTTCTTTAGTTTTAGTCAGTGTCTTCTAATTAGCACCCCCCCCCCCCAGCGCGGGGAATAATTCCTTTACACATTCACTCATTTCTTTTTTTCGTCATCTTTTTATTAAAATTTTCATCCAACCAAAACAAAGTCATTTAACCGAATGAATCGAAAAGAAAGAGGGAAATCCCACCGAAAGAAAGGCACAATTCCACCGATGATAATCGGCCAGGGGGAAGAGAAGAGAAGCAGCTGTCCGTTTTGTTCCTGCTGATGGAACACAAAGCGACCACCCAAAACATTTTCCGATGCCTCGGGGGAAAAGTGTCTTTTGTCAAGCGAATGGATTAAGCTAATCTCATCCAAATTGATCAGGCCAAAAGGTTCAAAACAAATTGACGGAAGCATTCGCCGACAAAACCATCAAATCATTGCTTTTTTTGCTTTGATTTTCAAATTAACAACATAAGTTTATTTAGTCAGTGCTTTTTTATTTGAATGGTCTTTGATATTAAACCACCCAAATTAAATTCTGTCCATTCCCCCGCCCATCCCATCCATTTTCAGTGCCCTTCCAACTTCCCCTGGGGCACATTCAATTCCCGAAAATGAGCAATTTCTCTCGAGAGAAAACGCCCTCTGAGCATTTTGTCGACCACCACTGTTAAACAAATTCTTCCGGGCCATTCGCTCCCCCTCCACCGCCCTGCTGCTGCCCCTACTTCCTTCCATTCATCCGTTCAGTCTGTCTCTCTCTCTTCCATCCCTTTTTCTTCGTCCACTCTCTTCCATCCCTTTTCTCTCTTCCATCCCTCTTCCTTCCTCCACTCTCTTCCATCTCTTTTTCTTTGTCCACTCTCTTCCATCCCTTTTCTCTCTTCCATCCCTTTTTCTTCGTCCACTCTCTTCCATCCCCGCTCTCTTTTAGACTCACTTACCTTCTCTTCCTCCTCCTTCTCCTCCATCGACTCCATCAGTGCTCCACTTCGACTTTTCTGCCGCACTTCTTCCATTTTGTCCTCGCACTTCCGCTACTGCCTCTTCATTTTGCTCTTCCTCTTCTTCTTCATCCGGCCCCTCCTCTTTGTCTTCCGCCTCCTCCTTCGTCTTCCTTCGGTGCCAATTCTGTCCGTTCTTCATCCTTCTAATTGCCAACATTCCCGCCATTTTGCTCAACCTCGGCGTCCGCTTCTTCCGTCTCCTCCAACTTTTGAGCGGCGGCATCGACCTTCGGAAGTGAATGAATGTGCTAATCGGCAAACATTCAAAGCGATGACAGTCAAATTGGCGTCGCTTTTTGAAGCGTAATGCGCGGCAGTGCATCGGTAAGTTGCCATTTTTTGTTAGTGAAAAGAAATTTGAGAGTGATTATATTTTTACGGCAGCAAAAATGCCAATGCCCTCTGCTGCTCCATTACAAATTACAGTGGCCACACTACTCTCAAAGCTAAAGTGCCGCGTCTTTTTGTTGGGATAAAGAAAATCCGATGGACCGCTGGAGGGATTGAGAATATCCCATCCTTTTACAAAATAGGGGAGACAGCAAAACGCGTCTCAATGAGGCTATAACACTGCTGGTTTGGGGAAAACTCATTTGTGAGGCTCAAGAGCTGCTTATCGAAAGTCGCGGGTTAGTTCCCGCCCCGCCCCGTCCGGGGGCTTAATAATATGCTTTTGGACCCTAACATCGCCAAATGCCAACTCACCTCTGACCAATGTAATTTTTTCCGTCCATCTGCAGACCGCTGCTTGTCCTTTCTCTTCTTCTTTCTTCCTTTTCATACTCTTCTCTTTCTTCCTTTTTGTTCATTTCTCTTCCTCTTTCATCTTTTTCCTTCCATTCTCTTTCATCTTTTCCCTTCCTTTCTCTTCCTCTTTCTTCCTTTTCCTTCCATTCTCTTCCTCTTTCTTCCTTTTCATACCCTTCTCTTTCCTTCTTTTTATTCCTTTCCCTTCCTCTTTCATCTTGTTCCTTCCTTTCTCTTATTGTTTCTTCCTTTTCCTTCCCGTCTCTTCTTCCTTCTGCTCTTCCGTTCATTTCCTCTTTTCTTCCCTTCATCTCTCTTCCTTCTTCCTCCTTTTCGTCTTCTTTTTTCTCTTCCACTGTTTCCTGCTGCTGCCTTTCTGCTGGATGGCGTACGGTACAAAGGTTGAAGTACAGTACCAGCAGCATCCATCCGCATCCAATCAACAAAATTCCTGTCCCCGTGATCAGTGCTTGAGTTTAAAAATGATGACCAAAATGATCTTTTGGGTATTTATGTACTGTATTGTATGTAATAAATTAGAGATCGGAAAATGCAATTAATTGATCAATAAAAAACCAATAATATTTGTACTGTTTTATTGGTAGATCACTTTTTCAAAAATTCGCTGTTTTGGGTCGCCGAAAGGCTAATAAAATGATCAATTAATTGACTGGTCCGGGTTTCCGTTTTCAACATATAATAAATACAATAATAATAATAATAATGACCACTGACCGACCACCCACCACTGGGCGCGCTCGGCCATTTCATTTTGAACCAATGCTTAAACGGGTCGGTTATGCAAATTAAAATAAGTGACCGACCGGAAATTCCGACGATGGGAATTTGTAGGAGAGCGGACATTTCGGAGAGGGAAAGCAACGACAGATCTGCGAAGAGAGACTGAAGAGAAAAGGAGCACTGAGAAACAGAGACATCGACGGGTGGACTGACTTTGGCGGGGACCATTTGGCCGTTCAGAGAAGCGGTGAAAAACAGCCTAAGGGGACGACGGTCGGCCAATGCCTGGGCGGACGACGACAGACCGATGACCTGATCAAAAATGGATTAGACCATCGAATAAATTCTCTTTCGAATCGGCATTGCCATTCCATACGATCAAATTTGAATATGTTTGATTGTTAGACTGAGTTGGCCCCATTGGCGCGGGACGGAGTTGGCGGCCCTTGGGTTTCTCGTTCTGAGCCATTATTGCAGACATCAACAGTGCTCTTTAGTTCTTCTGTCCCTCTTTTTCATCTTCACTCTCTTTTATCACCTCCTCCTTTCATCTCTCTATTCCTCTCTCTCTTTCTGTCTCGTTTCATCTCTCTATTCCTCTCTCTCTCTCTCGTTTCACCTCTCTCTCGTTTCATCTCTCTATTCATCTCTCTCTCGTTTCATCTCTTTATTCCTCTCTCTCTCTCTCTCGTTTCATCTCTCTCTCTCTTTCTCAAATTATAATTTCCTCTTTTCCTGCTGCTCTCTTTTCATCAGTGCTCCATTCTCGTCCCATAATTTTGGGTTTTCACTTTGTTCCCCAGCCCAATTTTCCCTTTTTCTTCGGCACGGCACCCAACTCACTTGTACTTGAAAAGGGAATCGCGTGACTGCCTTTGTTCTTTCCCCCTCATTGTCCCATATCGCAGATTTTGTCTTTTTCCCTCCGGCGCCGTTTCCGTCAATTGGCCCTCTCCCAAAAAGATGTGCTTTCATCGCTTGCCAAAATGCCATGGCACAAATTGTCTCTAATCGATGCGTTATTTTCTCAGCATTAGTACCCACTTCTTCTGGACGATGAATGCCGAGTTCTGTAGGGAAGGAAGGAAAACAAATTTAAAAAATAAATTAAATTTTATATGTATTTAAATTTGCCCAATTGAACGATGAATTCCGTTGGTGGTCTTTTGACTGTTAAAAAAGGGTTAAATTTGGATGGGTTTAGTCAAAAATGGGTGGCTAACCCAACGGTGAGGTCAAAACAGAGCAGCAGTTGAGGGCAATTAGCAGCTGTATGAGATGATCATCCATTCTGTGAGCCAATTGACCGCCGCCATATTTTGCCATTTATGCGCCAAATGAGCGGCGGAAAGGGGGGAAAGCCGCGAGGGAAGGGAAAGGAAAGGAAGCGACGGACGGACTGTCTGTCTGTCCACTCATTCCTCTCCATCGGTTGGCCGTTCGCTATCCCCCGCTGAGGCGGTCAATCCCTCCGCGCACCTAGAGCAGTGCCACCCAACCATCGTCTAATCCCTCATCCCGTTGCCATGACGAAATGCCATTCATCCTTCTACTCCTTCCGCTCTTCCCTCTTCCCCCTCTCCTTCCTCCTCTCTCCCTCCTCCTTTCCTCTCTATCACTTCCCTCTTTCCCTCTCCTTCCTCCTCTTACACTCTCCTCTCCTCTCTTTTACTTCCCTCTTTCCCTTCCCTCTCTCGCCCTCCCCCTCTCCTTTCTTTCACTTCCTCTCTGTCCTTCCCCCTCTCGGCCTCCCCTTCTTTTCTCTTTGATTTCACTCTTTCCTCCCCTCCTCCCCCTCTCTCGCTCCACCCACACCCTTCTCACCCATCCCTCTCCTCTCTCTTCTCCTCTCCTCTCCTCTCCTCATTCAACTGCTTCATCTGCAAGTACTCAGTTGTAAAAAGTGGCCAGCTTAAGGGTGAGGGGAGTTTGGGGTTTGTTCGCCATTCCCCAGTCGAATTTCGGCACATGCATTGATCCCCAGGTCTTATCCCTTCCTCCCATCCATCCAATGTTTATCCCCCCTCCCGCCCCCCCCCCCCGCCCGGAGCTTTATCCATGCCATGTCTCTACACGAACTCTGAATAGTGAAAATGTTTGAATTGATTATCCTTTCCCTAATTCGTTGTTTGGACTTTTCCATTCATTCAACAGCCGTTCTTCCCCCCCCCCCCCCCCCCCCGACTTCTTCCATCTCCGATTCGTTCTTCCATCGATCCATCAATTCCACATCTTGGGCCAATTTTCCCAATTCCGTCCCCCGTCCCCTTTCCCCTAATTTCGATTTCTTTGGTTAAAGTGTCTTTTACTTTATTAATCTCTTCAGTGCTTCTTTCTTTCCTTCCTCCTCTTCCTTTCTTTCTCCTTCCTTCCTTTCTTTCTCCTTCCCTTCTTCCTCTTCTTTCTTTCCTTCCTCCTCTTCCTTTCTTTCTCCTTCCTTCCTTTCTTTCTCCTTCCCTTCTTCCTCTTCTTTCTTTCCTTCCTCCTCTTCC
>JAKKIK010001012.1:0-20258 GCA_024500135.1 Heterodera carotae | reverse complement strand
AACCACTCGACCAATGACAATTCATTTAATCAGGCGGAATTATAATTTAAATATTCCCTTTCCTCCTTTTTTTCCCTCTCTTACTTTTGCACTCAGAACCCCATTCTTACCAGTGCATAATTTTGGTCGGGGCGTCGGGGGTGGCCTGTCGGGGGTCGGGGATGCCGGGGGTAGAGATGTCGGGGGTCGGGGGTGAGGCCTAAAAAGGTCGTGGGTGTCGGGGTCGGGGTGCAACCCTAATTAGAATCATAAAGTGTGCAAATTATTATCAACCAATTTTATTTTTCAAAATTCTTTTCTGTTTTTCAATATAAAAAAGTTATGGCGCAAATGGCTTCCATTAGTGACTGTTGTGGTTTACGGTGTGCCGATACTCAGCTGTTGGCAAGCGTTTAAACTGAAAGGCACACTCCTCGTGGACAACAACACTTCAACAACTGCTACTGCTGATCAACAACGCTTTTATCTTTCTGAAGCTGAAGGGGTAAAAATAATTTGTTCATTAATTGAGAAACCCTGACCAATCGATAATTTGGAATCAATAACCGGTCGAATTATTCATAAATTGCTGAAGAGTCGGAAACCCTGACCAATCGATAATTTGGAATCAATAACCGGTTGAATTATTCATAAATTGCTGAAGAGTCGGAAACCCTGACCAATCGATAATTTTGGAATCAATAACTAACTTCTGCTCTCAGACCCGAATTCGAACAACGGGCCTAAAATAAATTAAAAACAAGATTTTCCTATTAAATTTGGTGTAGTAATCGACTTCCCTTGAGGGGACAAAGCGAACAAAGTAGTCATAAACCAGAGGCCTTGTGGATCATGGTTGCATCGGCCCCATTTAAAACTGCTTTATTTCGTTTTGTCTCCTTAAGCGCTGTCTATTGATACTAAATTTGAAAATCTGGGATTAGAATTTAGGCAAAACAAATGTCATATTCGTGATCAGATCCTTAAATTTGTCTAGAAAAAGATATTCTGTAAAATCGATAGTACCATTTTTCAAAGTTTGTTAATTTTATGGCTTTTTTAATAAAAATTAACAGGCGTATTTATTAAAGCGGGAAGATTTTTTAAAGCCTTTTTTGTCAATAATTGTACTAAAAAAAGAAGGTTATTGGTCACTTTTAGTCAAAAATAAAATCGCACCTATTATTGAAAATATTTCTCTATTTCCTCTAATAGTACCCCCGGGGCCCGGGGTACTATTAAACGAATTTTTCAAAAAATTCCGTTATTCGAAATTACGGACCCAAAAAGATCCGGAATATGGAATCCGGTTCCATCACTGACATGTACACCCCTAACTACCTATAATAATAATTTTTGATTTTTGCGCATTAATAGGGCACAATTACCAAATATCTTGTCAATTTGGATGCCTTCTTCTCCATGGTGTTCTTGGTGACATGCGTTTTGTTGAACATTGGCACTTTTGTTGCCTACAAATTGCACGTAAAGCAACAACAACTTCAGCAGCAACGCTCGAGCTCCAACAACAACACAACAACAAATGATGGCATTGAGCGTAAATTGTTGATTTATGCGGTGGCCACTTTTGTTGGACATTTGCTCATTTCCTGCTTAATGGTGCACCAGATTTTGTCGGAATTCCTGACCGTTTTTGGGTCCGGAATTCCGGACTTTTTTAGAAAAATTCCAGACCTATCCGAAATTTTTCAATAGTACCCCGAGGTGTACGATTAGAGGAAATAAGATTTTTCCAAAAATTTGTGAGATTTTAAGTCAGTTCTTGGACTCGAAATTGAGCAAAAACGTTCAAATTTTAATACAATTATTGACAAAAATGATAAAAATTACTCCCTCTCTAATAAATAGATATTAAAATTTTATAAAAAAGGCAAAAATTATAAGAATAAATCGATTTTATTGATTGTGGACGAAGGTCGCATTTTTTTTTAAATTTCGGATCTATCCAGAATTGTGGATGGGGGGGGGGGGTACTTGCCTGGAAAAAAAAATCTTAAAATTCGATTTTTAAAGCCTTTTTTTGCCATTTCGTGCCTTTTTCATGCCTTTTTGAAGTTTTTTGGTGCCTTTTTTTTAGCGCGCCCTATTGATTTTGTTTATTTAATTGATGTGCTAATTCTCTTATTAATCAAAAAAATTTTCCAAAAACAAATGTGGGCACTATATTGGGACTGAAGTGTTCCTACGCGACTCCATAATTTAATTAAAAAATCACTTTTCGCACCTCGGGGGTCATGATTACATCGGGCCCGATTTAAAACTACTTTATTTCGTCTTGTCTTTTCAAGGCCACATTTTTTCCCTCCCAATGCCAGATTGGACTTGTCCTAAATATGGACAATATAAATGTGGCTATGGCATTGTATGCCCATTACCCATGGGTGATGGACTTTGGCACCGTGGTGTGTGCCAGTTGGTTGCTGATTTGGGCCAGCGACTCATTTCGTCAACAATTGTTTGATGATTTGAAAAATTTGTTACCGCCGATGCCAAATATTTTTGTTCAATTTGGCGGCGCCGTTAATCGTTGGTGGCGTCGTCGTCGTGTTTGTGGTCGAAAAACGGCGGAAGTGCCATTGCCACCGCCGTCGTCGACCCCTGCAATTGGTAATCAGTTGGTGGCAATTCGGCATGTTGACGTCATGACGATGCCAAGAAATTCAACAATATCATTACAAAATATGACAATGAACCGCCGAGATGAGATTGTTGCACCAGGGATGTGAAAACGGATTCTTGCACCTTTTCTGCAAATGTTCTTTTTAATAGAAACCCCTGGGTGTTCTATTCGAGGTAAAAGAGCTTTCTTTTAATATGTTAAACTTTTAGCAAATTGTTGACTGAAAGAATTCACCAAAACCTCCGATTTTAGGTACAAATTTTGAAAAAAAAGGTTTAAAAAATTCACCACGCAAATAAAGTTAATTTAATGGTTAATCTTTTTTGACATCCGATCATATTACTGATTTTTGCATTTTAAAAACTCTTTTTTTGTCAAAAGAATACGTATTTGGACTATTTTAGAATTTTTAGCATTTATTTTGGCATTATTGATTTGTTGTTGTTTTTTTGTAACTTACTTTCACGTCTTTCTTTATATTAAATAAATGAGTATGTAAACGTTATGAAATGATGTCTTAAACATATTTAAATTTGTTAGAAAAAAGTGAATTTGTCGAAATGGTGGATTTGCTTCTTCATATTTCCTTCGCCCGTTTGGTCCTGATGCATTTTGTGTTGCAAAATTTCTTAAGATCAGTTGACCATGACAGATTTTGGTGGCACATCTGCTGGCTGCAGCTGATCATAATCGTCCACGTCCAATAATCCAACGGCGGAATTTTCGTAGTCATTGGGCCTACTGTCCCAAGCGTAATCGTTGTCCTCTTCGTCATCGTCTTCGAGCAGTTCATCATCCTCTGCCAACTCGTTGAATTTGGTGTCCTCCGCGGAATAGTCATCAACAGCAAAATCCATGCCCAAATTGTTGTTGACAGCCGATGTGTCACGTTCAGCTAACATCGGTGCGCTCGGAGTGCTGATCAACAAATGCATCACCGGATTTGGCACTGGCACAGCTGCTTTGGCGGCCGACGATTTTGGCTTGACTTAACATTTTCAAATAAACAAACAGCGCCAAAATGGCAAAAAAAGCCAGAAATGATTGGACGCTGTTGGATTACTTGGCATTTTTTTGTTCTTGGCTGGCACCGCTGATTTGACAATTGCCAGTTTTTTGACTAAATTGTTATTAGAATTAAAAATCGTTATTACTATGGCTGGTAAAATATGGAAATCCATATTTTTTTCCTGGAATTGGAACGGCCTAAAACAAACAAACATATTTTTGAACTTATTTGAAGCTTCTAGGTTTGATTTTCAAATCCATCTTTTTCATATTTTGGCCTTATATCCATATTTATGTTCATATTTTAGCATTTTTGAGAAAATTTCATAAGAAAAACGCAATGAAAATGAAAAATACACCCCAATTTGAAAGAATAAATTTTTTAAGTTGACTAGCCTAATTATTACCAGCTTTCACTACGCCTTTAGCCTTGGGTGCCGCTTTATCTTTTTTGGTAGGCTTCACCTTTTTATCTAAAATTTAACAATATTTGTGAAAATGATTTTTCTTACAACATTAAATACCTTTTTTTCTTTTGGCCACCTTTTTGACTGCCAATTTTACATTCTTTTTAGTAGTTCCTAAATACCAAATTTAAAAAAATTATTAATTTAATTGACAAAGCTCACCTTTTGCAGCTTTTCCCGATGGGCTGCCAACGTTTGGCGAAGCTTTACCTTTTGCTGCAGGCGAAGCCACTGTTCCTTAATTAATTTTTTTTAATTTGAAAGTAATATTAAATAGGTAAAATAATTTTTAAAAAAACCTTTCTTTTTGTTGTCCTTTTTGGTAGGCTTTGCGTTGGCTTAAAAAGCACATATTTAAATGGATATACGAGATTTAAGAGTGTCTGCAGACCTGTCTCCAGAAGCAGTGCCATCAACAGGCAAAACATGACCAGGAAAAGAATGGCGCGCATTTTTGAATAATAAAAATAAAAATAAAAATAATAAAAGATAATTAAAATAAAATGAGTATGCTTACTGCTCCGCATCTTAACCGCTTTTATACTGCTCCAAGTCAGTGGAGTTGTGGCACATTAGCGAAATAGTTGACCAATTGGAGAGAATTGAAAGATGGCAGCGGATAGGCGAAATATTTGGCCAATTGGAGAGATTGGAACGATGCCAACAGCGAATTTAACTCTTTTTTCTTTTTTTTATTCCTATCAATTGAAATTTGGAGACCTTATTTCAGCTTCCTGCTTTCATATCTGTTCATCTTTTGCCAATAATAAATGTAAAAATCTATAGTAATTGATTTTTTAAAAAATGATATTTTTTATTGACATCATTCATTCTTTTTTAATATTAAATTCAAAAAGGAGTTATTTTTTAAATATTGGAGAAATTTTATGTGTTTATGAATTTAATTTTTTCGTCTATTAGCCTATTTCTTTTAATTATGATTGAACGAGATTGTGACTTTTCACAAAAATCGGGACCGGAAGCAATTTAGTCCCGGTCAAAAAACCGGGAAACCGGGGCTAGTCTGTTGGAGTCGAGTTAGAAATTCCAGGACAGGGACTTCCTGGGTAAAAAAACCGGGACTATTCCCGGTCCCGTTGAACCTTACTTTTAATTAGAGCCTCATGGAGACGGTATTAAAGGAATTATTAGGTACTTGGAGACTATTAGCTTTGTATATAAGTTGCACCCGATGTTGAAATTCACAGATATACGGAATAAGATTCTACAGCATAATTCGAACAAGTCTGTAAATTTTTAGGTTTAAATTCCGAACATGTACAAACACCAAACAAAAAGGTTTTTAAAAAGTCGAAAAAGTTTGACGAGTTGCATTTTTGTGCTAATTTTACTTAACAAATTCGCTAAAAATGTTAAAATTTTCGCTTCGCATGAGCTTGGAGAAATTTTCAAAATTATGCGTTATGCGTATGCGTTTTTTTAATTTGGTAAGCGCACATCCCTGGCCTAAATGTACAAAACGAGGGATTCGAACCCAAAAAAGACATACTATTGAAACATATAACACAAACCAATAGGCCATCGACATTTTATTTTGTCTGTCGGAATTATAATTTAAATTTCCTTTTCCTCCACCTTCCCTCTCCACTTTGCATTCAAATCCTCATCCGCTCGGGTTTTTGACATTTTTTTCAAAACCGAGACCGGGACCAGAAAAACCGGGATTTCCCGCCCCAGTCCCGTTGAACCCTAGTCTTTTCTATATGAATATACCTACACAATTATATACAATTACTTCACTTAATTAAGCTGAGAAAGTGCTCAGCGTTGAATTGTTAAATTCAATTTAAGGTTTATTTACACGATTTTCAAAGCGAATTGACCTTTTATGATAAAGTAACGAAAACACCGTGGTCGGCTAACCGAAAATATATTAATGCTACTAAATTGTACACATATGCTTGGGGGAATAATCGGTAAATTGATTAGTTACGGGAATATACACATCAATTATTGGGGAAATAATCGCTAAGAAAATATTATCGCTACGAGAATATACACACGCACTGGGCCAATATCGCTAAATCTATAATCACCACGAGAATATACGCACGCACTGGGCCAATATCGCTAAATTTGGATGTGCTTGATTGAGTGTGGCTAACTTTGATTACTTTGATGAAACGCTCATTGTTGGGCCTTGAGCAAGCCGTTTTATTAATAAAAGCTTTAGAATGTATATCAAAAATTAATGCTTATTGGTTTTTTAAAAATTGCCTTGATTGGCGCAAGTGTTACCGGCGCAAATGTGTCGGCGCAAATGTCCGGGTACCATTCCGAGCACCTCACCCTCCGCTAAGCACTTTCATGAAAATAATGCTGCAGGAAGACGAACATTGGCAGCACGTTGTAGAAGATTACAACAACGCACCAAACAACGGAATTCGGGGCAAAGGCATGGAACGAAATAGTCTCTATGTTCAGCAAGACGCCGCCTTACGCCGCATTTTTGAAAGCCGTGACCAGAGAGAACCGTTAGATTATCTCCGTGCAATTGCTTACAGAATGCCGAATCCACTTAAAATAGAATATATAACCAATCACAGTTAAGAAATTTCATTTCTTAGCTTTTTTAAAATGATTTTTTACTGACGCTTTATCCACTGACGCATTTTCCACTGACCGATTTTCACTGACGCATTTTCCACTGACGCATTTGCCACTGACGCATATTCTACTGACCAATTTTCCGGGAGCTTTGTATATACATAACATTATGCAGTCATAAATTATACACAAATATAGCATGAAGAAATCAGAGAAAAAATTTTGGTGGATTAATAAATAGGTGATTGATCGGTCAGACAAATCCATGTATGACCAAGCGTGCCTGCCTTTGCTTATTTTTGTGCGTATAAAAAGGGATTTGTCACATCCATTTTCATAATTCATTGCTCTCATTAATTCTAAAAAATATTTATTTGAAACTATTTAAATTAGGTCTGCTCTTAAAAATTTCCCGAAATAGGCCTGCCTGCCACTCATCAAGGCATGACCAATGCGAACATGGCTGCGATATTTTTCGCAAGGCAATGATCAGTCCAAATTAGAATATATTTTTTTTCAATTCAGTTAATAAATTTGTTCAAGAAATTCAATTAAATTTCAAGATGATCTCGAAATTTTCTTTTGAAATTCTAAAGTATGCCAAGAGTTGAAATAAGATCAATTATTACAAATAAGACATTTATAATTCAAAAAATAGAAGCCTTCAAATAGGAGGACCAATCTTAGAAATAAACCAAAGAGTAGTAATTCAAAGAATGATGTAAAAGTTGAATTTCTCTCAAAAATTTTTGCGACAAATTACTTAGGTCTCATAAAAAGTGTCAGTATGGGAGTTTCATAAAATTGACACAAAAAAAAATCAAACTGTCCCTAACACTAGGCTCCGTTCAACATATTTTGTTTTTAAAATTGCCCAAAATTTTTCCTAGGTTCACTCAAAAACTAATTTCCGGAAACCGGACTAAAACTCCGGGACTTTTAGCAGGGTTTTTATACTTGAAATTTCTAGAAAATTATCAAACAGTGATCGGACCTAATTATAAATTTAATAGATAGATTTCTATTTTCTATTTTGTTTTTCCTAAATAATTTTTTGAAGAAAAATACACGATTTAGCGATATGCTACTCTCAATTCGTTTATTTTATCATTTTCTTTTTAGTAAAACCTATTTTAATAATAATTCTTTAAACAATTATTAATCTTTTTGGCATTAAATAATCGAACCGCATTAAAATTTAATATTTCATGTATTATATATATGAAGCCAAAGAAATTTTAATAAAGCCTTAAGAAGAAAAAAAGTCAATTTTATCTTTTGGATGATCAGAAAAATGTTCCAGCGGCATACTGTAATAATTTAAATGTAATAATTTGTTCAATTTGAATAGCCCCTGTCACTCAATTTACCATGGCTTTTCATTTCTCGTTTTTGTTTCAGCTCTAAAAATCACTTTTGTCCCCCTATAATTAATTATGGCTCATTCCGTGCCCAAAATGATCATCTGCTCCATCATTGTGTTCATTGCCATCTCAGAAATTTTAATCTATGCGACGCATTTTGGCGTCAAAACTATTCAATCATCTAATCTGAAAAAAGGAATGGAAGACGTGGAAGCATTTATTAACGCTAATCCAGGATATGTAATTACAGGTGAATAGAAAATTTACGCGAAATATTTTCTAATAATTGTTTAATAAATTGTCGCCAATTTATGCAAAAGAAAGCATTTATTTGTGCGATTGTATTTTGGAAGGTTTTGGGGCAGAAGAGATGATCGGCTTTTACAAAATTCAATTGGAGAAAAACAATTAACAACCAATTAAGTTTGCGCGTTCATTTTCAGCTGTCCAAATTATGCGCCTTCCTTACACTTGGATTTTGGATAACCCAAATGCCCCCGGTCCGTACGTGTCGCCGACGGTGCCCAGTGCAGCCACGAGCCTAAAACCTTTTGGCGGTATGCTTTTTTTGGAATCAACCAAAATGTCCATAAATTGCTTTTTGGTTTCTTAAGGATTTCTTGGTGGCCGTTAACAAGCGTGTTCATTGTTGGACTTGTTGAACTGTGGTTAGCTAGAAGAACTGTCGGACGGACGATTGATACGATTTGCTTGTTTTATGTAACTTTTCTGTCGGTATCAATGCTTTTTCTCCACTTCTAGGGATTTGATTAAATTTGGCTGTCCATTAAAATTGAAAATTTTTAATGTCGAACACAATCAATGAGTATTCTTCAGTCAGGACATGGTATTTGGAACCCTAAAACATGTTTAATCCTTTTTTTAAGATTTTGATAATTTTTAAGTTTTCTTCTTAATGATAGTATAGGCCAAAAAATGGTTAAGAATTTAGTTTTGTCTATTAAATATATTATCCAAAAAATACAAAATTAAAAATTAAATGAAAAATAATTTCAAAATTCGGCACACCAAAATTGGGCCACCATTTGGTTGCATCCGATTCATCAGAAACGGGTACCAAATTTTGAAATAACGATTAATATTATATGATCACAATTATTTTTTTGGAAACATTGTAACAGGGAATTTTATAGATTTGTCTAAATAATATCCCTAAAACAGTTAGAAGTTCGAGAGTTTGAATACCATGTTTGGCAATATTCGTTTCAAATCGGGTACCCGAATTTCTCATCAGGTATCCGCGACGTCAAATCGGATACCCGATTAGTAATTTTGTTTTTAGTTTATTCTATTTATAAATAACCTTCAATTTCCATTTGGCACCGGGCTAATAAATGATAATTTATCTTATTAAAAGATAAGTTCTATAATAATCAACTCAATGACGAACATTAAGTATTGTGATATTGACTAGCTTTAATATTTATTTTTTTATTTGTTATTAAAATTTTTTAATTTTTGATCAGGCCCCGAGAAACCCCGTTAATAGGCCATTTTAAATCAGCTCAAGTCTGGCAGTCCCAATAGTCAAATTCACTCTTTCCTTTGTTTGGTGTCCTTTTTTTCTTTCGGCGTTTTTTGATTATTAGTCGATTTATAAATAATTTATTTGTGTTCATAATTAATAGAATGTTTTTAATATTTAACATTTTATACGGATTATAGACTAATTTCTAGGTATACTTATAAGAGGGTAAATTACACGAACTTAAATGTATGCATGTAATTTTTTTATGCTATATTAATTGGTTTTAAAATTTTTGCTTTAATGGACTCTTTTTATTTCATTTTATTTTTTTACATTTTAAATGCCTGCACGAAATCCACAACTCCTCATGGAATAATAATGGGCTTGACTGTACAAGAAATGTTGTTGCTATGGTATATAAAACGCTTGTTTAGGACAAAACAATTTAAAAGTAATTTTTTCTATTTTTAATTGGATTTATGCTTATGTTATTCAATTCATTAATTATGCTATTTTATCATTTTTAGAGTTAAAGATTTACTAGAAAATTGATTATATTTATAAATTTAATATAAAAATTATAATTACAAGAATATTTTTGAAGATTTGCTTTATAAAATTGTCCAATATTTTGTTTACGTGCAGCTATGTTCCCTATCAGCACCGAATTAGCTCCTACAGCAAAGTTTTATAGAAGACTTATTTTCTAGGTATATTTAAAACTTGGTATTATTATTTTTACATTAAGATTGCATAGTTTTTTAAATAGTGTTTTAATTTATTACTGTACATTATTGCTTCATTCTAGGATGGCAGTTTTTATATTATATATGTTTTTACATGAAATCCCCATTCATAATTTTATGTTGTGCTTTTGACAATTAGTACTAATTTTTGATTTGTTGCATTGTAATTTTCGGTAAATAAGCAATCGGACTTATATATTTAAGATCATAATTTTTTTATATTCGGACTTATCTTTATATTTAAGATCATGTTTTTAAGTTTATTTAAGTCACTTGTTGCGGTCTTTTCTTTTTCATGTGCTGTAGAACACCCATTTTTGACCTTCACCTCCACTCGCTTTCAGAGTTCCTAAAGCTTTTCTTTCTTTAGGGTAAATAAAATTTTATTTTTTAAATTTTTCTTTTAAAATCCATAAGTACATAAATATGTAAAAAAAATTTACAAATATGTATGAAAAACTAGAAAATTAGAAAATTTTCTTCTACAATACAGGGTGGGTAAAAAGTTTCCGCACTTTTATTTTAACAAATAACTTTTTTTCTAACAAAGATATTGAGATCAACTTAAAGCCAAACGATAGAGAACTAAATTTGGAGTTAAAACAATCATTAAGTTTCGAAATTGCCCCGAGTTTCTTAGCTACAGAGGCAAAGACGCGCGAAAAGATTTTTGGCAATTTGTCGCATCTCCTGGACGGGTATTTTTTTCCATCCTGGTTCAAGACTTGTCGTACTGTCTCCAAATTTTTGAGAGAAGAAGCTGGTCAAAAACCAATCGAGTACGTACTGTGGACCGTGCTTGGGTGTGAAAAAATCGAATTTCCAAAAAAAAAGTCGTTTCCTGATTTAAGGCTGAGGCATTACTCTTCTTTAAACCAACTAAGCTTAGTATTCTCGGTAAAATTCGAATCAGCAAAATGTGTTATCTTAACTACGATAAAATCAAAATAATCGGTTAAGCTTCAAAAAAGTTATCAGTTATTATTAAAAGTTTTAAAAAATCTGTGCGACCTTTGTCCTAAACACCATATTCAGCGCAAAGAATCACATTAGAAAGAAAAATAGGGGGGTGCGTCATAACGATTTATTTTAAAAAATTTTGCCGACGAAGATGTCATATCCGTGACATTTTTTAAAATTATCCAGCCATTGCCAAAAAAATTCGTCCCTGTTCCCCGACTTTCTTGCTGGCCCCGATGGCGGTCGGGGTCAACTCGGCGCTGGCCAACTCGGCGCGGCCCAAGTTTTTGGGACATAACTTTTTTCTTAATTAACCAAATTCTACAAATTTGAAATCATTCGAAAGCTCCTCATGTTTAGAAGCAATGAATAAGCAAAAGATAAACTAAAAAAACCCATTCTGCTGTGTGAAAATGAACTTTGCCTATTATATATTGTGCACATGTTAGCAATTTCATTTATTTTCTCACACACATAAAACCTTGAGACTCCGGTACTTTTCTGTTTTGGGGCCAAAATTTTAAATTTTAAAAAATCAAAAGAAAAATTCGTTCCTAAGGTAATTTAGGGCGCTGATTACGGATATGAGCTTAATTTTATCCAACTTCGAATCCCTGACCCGAATTCGAACAAAAAATCGAAAAATAAAGAAAAACACATTCATGCTATTTTACTCAAAATTCGGTTTTTAAATTTTTTTAAGGTTGACTTATAAAAAGGCACTTTTTAAACTTTTGTCAAGGTAAAAATATTATGCCGATAACAAAATCAGTTTTACATATGCAAATTTGGAAGTGTATTTTATTTTATTTTATTAACCAATTATCAACGTTTTTTGAAAATTGCACCCCTTTTTGAAAAATTTTATGCCTATATTTTTCAATCCTTATTTATATCCAGACACAAGGCAACAATTTTGCTTTGATGAGTCACTGTGGACAATAAATTTTAAATTTTATTAGCCTCTATTTTACGGTATGGTTGGTACCTTTCCGGACCGCTTGAAAAGGGACATCTTCGGACCTATCAAAATTTTTGGCAAATATGATCACATAGCCCAGAGCAAATCGCATACCTACTAGTGACCGGTGAAATCAAAAAACCCGGGAGCGGGACCGGGATTTCCAAAAGGTGACCGGGCGGGATCCCGTGCCGGGATTCCGGTCAAAAATCCCGTCCTGGTTTAAATCCCGGCCCATCAAAAAACCCGGGTTACGGGAGCGGGATCCCGGGAAAATCCCGGCCGGGATACCGCTCCCGCCGGTCACTAATACCTACCTATGTATAAATTTATTACAAAAATTGAAAAAGTTAAAATTGGACGATAATTCACAAATTCTGTTAAATTTTTTTCAAGGCCTCGACTATTTTATAATTAATAGTTTAGGTGTAATCTTTGGTAGAATATTGTACATGGGATTTGGTAATTATTATAGGTACCTATTTATTACCGTTAGCAATTATCACCCCCACCCCCCGCTCTTAACCCGCGCGTCTCGCTCAAAAATTCATTTTTCGCTTTTGGAGGTTGTAAAAATTTGTGCCAAGACGGACGGACAAGAATGGAAACAAGGTTTTTGCATTTTGTGGCAATAAATAATTATTTTTTTCAATGGCAGATATCGCGGGTAATCCGCCGATACGGCCTTCATATCCGTCGTCCTCGTCCGTGTCCGTCCGATCTCTCAAAAATCGTTATCCATATCCGTCCGTGTCCAAAAAATGCTTATTCGTCCGCGGATTGTCCGTGTCCGTGAGCATGCCTGATATTAAGCATAAAAACCATGTTTTCCGCTTGGTTTGAAGCTTCTACGTTGAGTTTTATTATGCCCTTTTTTTACCCTTTTCGCAATTTTCGTGCCCTTTATGCCCTTTTAGACATTTGATGCCTTTTTCATGCCCTTTTTGAAGTTTTTTGGTGCCCTTTAGGGCGCCCTCTCGCGACTTTTTGGTGCCATTTCTTTAGCAGCCCTAGTAATAAAATAGAGAGGATTTAAATGGCAAAAAACTCTATAATATTTAATAAAATATTGGCTAAAAAACCAAAAATTTGCTAAAAAATCGCGAAAAATGCTTAATGTTTGTTAAAAACATTGAAATATTTGCGTCTTTTTATTCAAATTCAGATTCTTGCCCTAAACTGCTTAAGATTGACAAAATTTTCCTCAGAAATTTATTTCTGTTATCCAGGCACTGTAAAACCTTTGCAAAAAAATATTATTTTAAGTGGCTCCCCCCTGAAAATCCGTCCGACACAAAAAAAAAGCTTGCCACCGTAGCAGTAAGGATGCAATGAAATGGCCGACATATCCGTCAAAATCCCGATCTGCCTAAGTGTCAGCTAACCTTTAAAGCGAAAATCCCGATTCCTCCTCCACAATAACAGACAAAGTCCCAAAATGACGAAATCCCGACCGAAATCTTCGACATATCTGATATGTTTTATTTTTGCACGTGTTTCCATATTTCACGGTAGTAGCATTTTTATATGTTTTGCATCCAATATTGAAATCACATCTATATTGAACAAACATTGACGAATTTAAACGAAATTTTGGCCAAATGTGTTGCCAAATTCAAACATTCACTTTGCGATTTTCTCGTTTTTTTTTCTTCAGAAAAGTCTTATTTTTAGGATCCATTTTTTTCGGGACTGGGTAGTTTGGGCGCCGCCGTTTGGGCGCCAAAGGGAGTATTTTCAAGGACAACATAATGACAGAATTTACACGCAAAAAGGAGCATGCGAAGACAGAGCAAGTAGTGGGGCGCCTGAGCGAGCGAAGGGTTGCGAGCGCCTGGTTAATGTCACATCAGGCGCGAGCAACCCGGAGCGAGCGAGCGGCGCCCCACCTACTGGCCGCCGTAGTCGAGTGTGCGCTGGTTTTTAGCGCCATAAATAAGATTTTCCGTACCCCGAACCCCTATTCGAACCAAAAGTCTAAAAATCAATTGATCATTTTGGTGCTGACTAACTGCGCTAAAAAAATCAGCGCCCTAAATTACCCTAGAAACGACTTTTTCTGTTGATTTTTTAAAATTTAAAATTTTGGCTCCAAAACGGAAAAGTACCGAGACTCCGATTGACACCAAGATTTGTAAAATTGGCGGCATTGTCCAAGAGGTTACCGACCCAAAATGTTGGGCTTGGGGGGCCAAAACGGAACCAATTTAACAATTTTAGTGTCAATCGAAAGCTCTACATGTTTATAAGCTACGAGAGCGCTAAGCGACTGAACAACTCTCAAAAAAGTTACGACTTATTAAAATATTCCAAAGACCGCCCAAAAACCCAATTGGTCCACGCCATAACGGCTCATGCCAAACGGACCCCGACCGCCAAACGGTGGCCTCCAAACAAGCACCCGAAGATGCAGGACCCAAAATGTCTGTGATCAGCTTCGGGTCGGCGATTAGTGTTGATCAATTTGTTAAGAATTTTTGTAATTAAGAAATTAAAAAATTTAGACATTAAATTTCATAAAAATGGGCTTTCTCGAATGGTCCATTGGGGCACGTGATCAATTGCTCTATTTGGCCATTTGTCTGAGCATCCCATCGGTGGCCCTGTACATTGCAGAAATTGTCACCATTCTGCGGCACAAACAATTCCATCACTCATTCTACGCACTGTTCATCATTCGCGCATTTCCGGTAAATAATGAAATTCAAAGAAATTTGAAACAAAAAAAAACATTTTCTTACATCGGGGTTCCCCTTACCTACCACCAACCACCCTTCGGGGGGGGGGGGGCAAAAATGCCGGTAATCGTCGGGAATGGCATACCCGGGGTGAGAGGATGGCATGCAAGGGTTGGCAACCGTAGACTTTGCCATTTTAAAGCAATTTGGCACAATTTTGAATAAAATAAAATTCACTAAAAAACAAGCCACCGCTGGACTTTTTTGCTTCATATAATTTGCCGCTGCAAAACTATGCGCTAATACCTTTTTTTAATCCCGAAAAAAAATCCAAACAGAGACCAGGGGTTTTTTCGGACCGAAATAGAAATTTAAATTGCCTGGCAAGAATTTTAACGTCGATGAGCACCAGCGCATTTCTTGCCCATATCTTTTTTTAGCCAAAACCAAGGACTTGTGTGTTCATTAAGAAAAATGCAAACCTTAGAGCCAAAAAAAGTCAGAAAATTGCTAGCCCAAAATTTGCAAGATAGGTATATATTTTATTTTATTTTAATGTTTTCATACTTTTTAAATTTAAAGTCATTATTGATTGGTTGTAAAATTGTCCAGGATTTGTTGTACTTGTTGGACTCATACTACTGCTACAGACTGCCAATGCTGTTCGGCTCCGGGCTTTATCCGATCTATTCGTTGTTTCCAAATTGGATTTTTCCTCACCGGTTACACATTGCAGGCCAACAATTTGGCCACCGCTTTTATGTTGCTCAACCGGCTGACCGCAATTGTTGTGCCATTGAAACATGAAAAGGCAAAAATAAATAAATAACGGAACAAATTTAAATTACAAAAACCCTGTAATAGAGGAGGCCACCGGCATATTGGCGACAGGGGTGGGGTTTCTATTGGAAGGGGACGTCAAATTGAGGGGTTAAATCTATTTTGGGTATGTGTGTAATAGGGCTACCACCAATTTACCGGATATCTTGGTACCGGTACTCACGTCCCCGGTACTCGACCTCTGTACTGGTTCGGTAATTTTCATGTTGCCCGACCCAAACTCCAGTCGCACAATGAACCCGGTATCAAAACCGGGCCGGACCGGGAATAAACATGCACTGGTAAGAATGAGGATTTGATGAGTGCAAAGTTGAGAGGGGAAAATGGAGGAAGGGGGTAATAATTCCGCCAGGCGAGGAGAAATGTCATTGGTCGATTGGTTGTGTTGTATATTTCAATGATATGGTTGGTGTTGGTTCGGATCCCTCTTTTTTTAATTAATTTTTATGACTTAATCTTCAATTTTTTATATAGGGAAAAAATAAATATTAAATTTCTCACATATCTTTTCGACTTTTAAAATTATTTTTGGGGTGCAAATAACTCCATTAATTTAATTTTTAAATTAGAATTTATTGAGGATTTATGGGCCATTTTGTAACAAATTTTCATAAGAAACCTTGCCAAATTCTCAAAATTTTCCTGGCGGCGCCTATCGGCACCTCCTGTCCCTCCACATAATTTACAGTGTATTTTCAACTTAAAATGAAAATTTCAGGGAAAAATTAGGGTGTTTTTTGATGTTTTTGTGCGATTTTGGGTTAATTTTACTTAATTATTCACTAAAAATGTCAAAAATTTCCCATCGTGGCACCGATCGACCTTCTCCCCATTTTCCAATTTGCTTAGGATTTACCTCTGCTGGCCATTTTTAAATTGATTTAAGAAAAAGCGGTTTTTTATTAAAAATATTGATTTTTTAACAAAATCTGATCATTTTTTTTCAAAAACTTTTCGATTCAGCTTAGTCCCGGTTTAATGCCGGTCCAGGTTGAAAAATTGGGTCCCGGTCCCGGTTTTTCTAGGCCTGGAAAGGCACGATCCCGGTTTTTCTGATAAGTCCCGGTCCCGTTGAACCCTAATTTTAAGTTATGGCGTCGATTTCTTCCATATGTTGCAATTGTTATTTTTTGTGCGCCAATTTGTTCAAATTTGGCATTGTTTCAAATGGCGGGAATTATCGTAATGGTGGACAGTGCAGCAGCAGCCAATGCTACTTCTGGAGCAGCATTTGGCTACAATTTCTTTCTCTATGAAGACGTAAATGTATGGCTAATGAATTTTTCTGATTTTAATTCCAAATAAATAAGTAATTTTCATTAACTATAATTAATTAATTTTTTTTATTTTGTGCAACTAAAGAAGACTCAACTTGGCAACTATTTGAGCTTTGTGTCCACAGTTTCGTCAGTGATTTTCATGTTCGTCTGCGTACTGACCAATGCCGGCGCTCTCGTGGCCTACCGATGGCAAATGCACAAGCACAACCACCACCAGCAGGACAACAAAATTGGGCGAAAATTGTTCATTTATGCGTTGTCCACTTTTGGTGGGCATGCTTTGATCGCCGCTTTATTGGTACGGTGATGGATGGATGGGGATGATCAATCCATATTTGTGGTGCACAAAATGTTCATATTAGGGATGGAATCGGATTCCGGATCTTTTGGGGTCCGGAATTCCGGACTTTTATAATAGTACCCGGGGGTACTATTAGAGGAAATAGAGAATTTTTCTAAAAATAGGTGAGTTTTAAGCGATTTTTGACTGGAAATTGACCAAAAACCTTCATTTTGTGGTACAATTGCTAAATTGAATCCTTTCGCTCTATTATATGCGCGTATATAATTTTTATTGAAAAGTAAGGCAAAATTTGTAAGAATTACCGATTTCATTGATTGAAAAGAAGTCCGGATTTTCCGGACCTTTTTGGGTCTGGAATTCCGGTTCCGGATTCCGAACTTTTTTTGGGGGGTCCGGAATTCCGGCCTTCATTTTCGGCATCCAGAATCCATCCCTGGTCAACAACATACACTGAGGCCCTCTGCATTTAAGATATGCACTTATGTTGCTGAACAAAACTTCTGCTGCACTTGGCATTGTGTGCCCACTACTCGTGGGTGCTCGACATGGGCAGCGTGGTGTTGTCCAGTTGGCTGCTGCTGTGGGCTAGCGACACATTTCGGGCCCAAATGTTGCGGCACGGCGCCAGCGGCAGTGGTGGCGGCAATTGCCAAAATTGTCCTCCACCACGACTTCAAATTGGTCCTTTTTTCATCAAAAATGATGGCAATGCCAAAGTTGCCGCAGCCGCAAACAATCGTGTCGAAAAATTGAACAATGCGCAATGCGGCAATAAAGTAGCACCAACGCATAAGCGAGGTCTTAAAAGGACTACAACAACAATGAAGCGGCAATGAAATTTTTTTTGTGTCTGTGGAACTTTTGAAGGGCAAAAAACTCAGAGAAAATTCATGGAAAATAAGTGCGTGAATATTTGATTTGGGCATGCTTGTTAAAAAATCAAAAAAAGAATCAGGAAATGGATCGTCTGGAAAGAATTTTGTGATATTGTTGAAACATTCATTCATTAAAACTAAAAAAAACATAAAAAAAATTTGTATTTATATAAAATTGGCATTTCCCTACTGCTCACTGATAATATTTAAATTTTCCAAATGATAGTTGGCCAAAATTTCAATTTCTTCCATTGTTTCTTCGATTTCCGTTAAATTCAACTTTACAATTTCAATGTGCTTATAAGAATTTTGGCTGTTGTTGCAAAAGTTTTCCAGTTCCAATTTAAACTTTCCCAAAATTGAATGCTCTTCTCCAAGTCCCAAAAATGGGTTTCCATACATAAATTGGGCATCTATTTTGGACAGCTGCTCTCTTATTTGTTTTTCGAATTGGTCCACCATTTTGACAAGTTTTGAAATAATTAATTTTGCTTGCCTTTTCTTGAATTCATCATCTTTATCATCATCCTTCTCATCAGTGTGCTGCCCATTGGCAATTTGAATTAACTTGCACATCGAATTCGAAGAAATGAACATGCTCTTTTCTTCTCTTCCATTGAATTTTGGATTAAAGGCCAACGACTAAAATTTTTCTGAACTTTTTATACTCTTTTTACTCAAAATCATTTAAAAATTTAATTGGTGTACCAATCACTTTCGGCCCGAGTATCGACCGCTGAGTAAGTGTCGTTTAGTGTGCGGCAAAGGCGATTTACGGTTAACCGGAAAAAATTCAAAATTTCCGGAAAGCTTCGGCAAATATACCGAACGGCACATACCGAAAATTGCGATAGCGAAAAACACCCGAAAAAATGTTCGTTATACCGACGGTGATCGGTATTTAATGTTTCTATAGTTAGGTAGATTACAGATCGGTAAGTACAATCGGTTTCGGTTTTCGGCTTTTTTCGGGTTTTTTGGCTTTCGGTTTCGGGTTGCGAGTTTCGGGTTTCCCGAAAGTAAAAACATACCCCTAACTTAGCAGATTTATGGAAAATTCAAGCAATTAAGAATAGCAAGCAATAATTTGAAAAAATTTTCAACTTCCGGTTTCGGTTCCGGTTTTTTCGGGTTTTTTGGCTTTCGGTTTTCGGGTCTTTTCACTTTCGGTGCATCACGAGTAAGTACCGAAAATACCGGGAACGGTATACCGAAAAATACCGCTTATACCGATCCAGTGCCGCACATTAGCGTCGACAAACTTATAAAATTTTTTTGGTCTCGACCAATATCGATTCGTCGATACTCGGATTTGTTGTGCCGTACCATTATGGGCTTCTTCTCCTCGTTGCACATCGGGCAGTGAAGTTTGCCCACAGAGCCAATCCTAATGAATGAAAACATCTTGTTGTATTTTATGACTTAATAAATAATTATTCAATTATGCTGACCAATTTTGTATACATTCGGCATGATATAAATGCTTAAAAACAGTGGTTTTTTAGATAGGTATTTTTTTTTTAAATTCATTTGCCTGTGAGTTTTCATTTGGATCAGGGTGCACTTTCATTGTCAACTTTTCACTGTTTAATGGCTCCCGACAAATTGGACACATATTTTCTTCTTCTTCTTTGCTATCAATTTGTTTCTCGTTGCCAATCTTTTTTATTTCGATGTCCTAAATTTAAAAATGGCATTTAATTATTTTTATTTTTATTACCTCATCAAAACAATAAACTTTCAATATGAAGCCCCAAAACATGCGTTTGTAAAGACGATTTGCTTCAATCGGAATTGTTAAGTGAAATTCACTGAACTAAAATAAATGCAATCGATCATTAAAATAAGAAAAATAAATACATTATTTAATTAGCATATTTTTTTAATTGCCATTTATTTAATTGCCTGTTTTGCTGTTTTGAGCTGCTGGACGCTTCTTCTTCTCCATTAATTCTCAAAAGTGGCACAAAAGCCAAAAAAATATTCTCACTATTGAATGAAAAATTATTACGTCGGAATTTTGTTGTTGCGGCATATAAAAATGCATGACAATTTTTATTGTCCTTGCCATTTTTCATCTCAACAAAAACTCTTCGGC